>JANHGB010008130.1:0-23524 GCA_026283785.1 Coracopsis vasa
CAGCAGCTGTAGGGCAGGATGCACCAACCTCAGACTTTGGTGATGGGCTATCTGCCAGGTGTATTGAGCAGTTGTGAAGGGGTGGGTGCAAGAGTCATGCCCTCACTCCTACCCTGAGGAAAACTGACATAAGGCCATGCTGCTCTCTGGGCCTTAAAATGGTTTACAGCATGGATGTACCCACCCTACACAGCTGAGTGTAGTTTTCAGACTCTGGATCAGTATGGACCATGGATCTCCCACTTCTTCAGAGAAAACATTTTCTATTTAAGCAGCCGCATCCCAGAATCATTCAAGATGGGAACTCTTCTTTCCGAGGTCACATCTGGCACTGACTGTGTGAATTTTAGGTAGGTATTAATCATGCTTCCGTATTTCCATGCCTCACTGACATGTCGTGAAACTTTTTTTCATTAATATTACTGCAAAGTGCCTGGGAGCTCGCTGAATGAATCTGATAACAATAAAATTGTCCTAACTGACTTTAAAACCAAATTAGTCTATTTCTGCTTCTGCCTACAAACAAGAACCACCCTAAGAGTTGGGTGTTAAGCTTTGGCGCTTTTAACCCACATCTATATAATTTGCAAAGCTAGGTTTGACAAGATGCTTCAAGTTAATATGCTATTGCAACCTAATTTTCTAAAGAAAAAAGCTGACTACAGGTCTTCAGAAGGAAATATTCAGAAATGCTCTGCCTAGTTTTATGGCAGTTTCTTGCACTAGCCAAGGGAAGAAACCACAAGGCCAGGTTTCTGGCATTTCGGAACAGTTAGAGTCAGGAGTGCTGTGGAAGGAAAGTGCACGTTGCCTCTTGCTTCCTGCGGACTTCTCCATGCTATGAAATACTGCTGTGGTGGGTTTCAAAGAAATACACATCATTCTCCTTGCCCTAATGGAGTTTATGAATGGCAGGGAAATTATGAATCCTGGAGATTCTGGAATGGGGAATTGAGATGTCTAAAACCAATGGAAAGGTGCATTGCAATTACAGTATATTGTTGGATTTTGAATCTGTTAGTCTATTGGTTTAAAAATGGTTGTATTGTTATCATAGTGCTTCTTTTGCTGCAGCTACACACATAAGGAGGCACGATACAACACCAGAAATTGCTACCTAGAGATACGATGTTTTGTACACAGTATGATTTCTAATTGCTTGAATAATACTGCACAATGGAATAATTTCTTACTTGGTGAGAGTTGTTTCTGACTGCTTGAGATATAATAATCTCTTGGGAAGTCACGGAGCTGCAAACTATAATGATCTATAGAGAGCATTTTGCTCAGTCTGTACTCTTAAAATGCTCAGCATTCAGAAAAAAAATGAATCAGGAGAAACTGGTAAAGTAAGTTGCAGCAAATGAATGAGATAGCTCTTCAGAATTATATATAGAACCCTTTTTAGACGCCCACAGTCCCTATATTAAAAACAGTGATTCAGAAAATCAGCTAGCAGATTCCTGAACTGAAGTATTGTGTGTAATTTTTGCAGTCCACATTTAAAAAGATGCATTGTTTACAAGAATGAAATGAGCATTACAAGACACTTTTTCAATAAAGCCATTTTGTAGTGTAGTCTCTTCACTTGGATAAGAGCTCTTTTGATGTTGCTATTTTTAGTATGCCAGTTTAAATTGTTACATGCATACATGTATTTATAAAAACTAATTTTCTTCTCAGAAATATATATGAAACTATTCACCCATAAAGGTAAACAGTAATATTAAAAAAACCCGAAACCAAAACAACACAGAGCGAGCCTGAAAAGAGTAGCAAAGTCATATATTCAATGCCTACAGCGAAGAACCTGGAGATGGGAAGCTACTGGGGTTAAAGCCTACCCACAACCAAATCCAGAATCACCTTTTGCTTTTTAAGGTGCGTACCGCCCTCACTGAACAGGGCTGAAGGGGCTCACTGCAGCCAAAACTCCATGCATCACTCTTCCAGTTCTCCTTACAGGGAAGGGGCCACTTGAATCATTCTGGTTTGTCAGTCAAAGCACAGTAGGCAAAATGTTTGTTCAACTCCCTGGAGGGACAAAGCCCTTTTTCTAACATCAGCTGAGTTGAGCTAAAGGGGAGCTCTCTTGGAAATGATACCACCTACTCCCTGGGCATAGGATGTCCCAAGGCCAGGGGGGTCCCTTAAGACCTCAGTGCCAAGAACACAGCTGGCATCAGGACCTGGTACAGGGGCAGCAGCTGCCCTGGCCCCATTTCCCATCAAGGTTTAGGATGCAGTCCAGGATAGGTGCTGTAACATTATTTAGAAACCTGCAGCTTTTCTGTATGAAGGTATTCTTGATTCTTAACAAGCCTTTTACCTTTACTCTTACCTCTTACCAGCTCAGAGTAAGAAGTTTACTGCTGCAATACACAGCAAACCCTAATGGAAGGACCATCGGGGAGACCCACAGACCCAGTCCTGAGTGCCAGGGGTCTGAGTGCAGCTGCTCTTTGCACAAAGAGCCAAGGGGATTGTGTGTCCTTTCCCTTTCCTTATTCCACATTCACAACAGGGTGAGAGGCCGCTGGTCTAGTGTAAGCAACATTGATGGTGGCTTTGCACATTATGTAGATACTTTAGTATCCTGGAAGCTAAGGCAGTCCGAAATGCAAGGTAATACATTATGAAAGGTCGTGTGCCCTGAAACAATTTTATATTGGCCTATATTGATGAACCTAGGTCTTTCTTTTTCGTTAAGTTCTTAGTGTTATTGACCCATCTGCCCATCGGGCAAGCAGGCAAATAGCTCAGTATCAATAGTGAGAATTCCTCAGAGGGACAGCTCCTTGCTCAAACCTTCCTGAAAGCCGTGAAGGAGAGGAACTACCAAACACAGAACTCTCCTTCTCCACCAGAGAAAAACAGCATATGACCTTTCTGAATGCCCTTGCCCAGCTGAGTATCTCAGAGTCTAGGCTCAGTATGGCATGACACTGATGGTGGCTGTGCATCTCATATAGGCAGGTAAGTAGACTACAAGCTAAGTAACAATTCTAAAAGGATACACCCTAAGGACTTTTTAGGGAATTAGGGCTGCCTGGTTGGACTGGGGAATTGTTGCTATTTATTCCCTTCCTGTCTCCTCTGCTCAAACAGCAGTGGAGGAACTTCCTAATGTATCAGTTAATGTTTCATCCACTGCTATCTATGGTTTTTCTCTGGACATACTAAATAGTTCTTCAGAGAAACAACAAGCTTTTGTTTCCCTTCTAGTGTTAGCAATGAAGAGAGGTCTGCCATGTGGGATGTGACGTACCTGTCATATAGGATGTACTAAAAGTACTTGTCATATAGGATGACAGGTCAGGAATAAAGTACATATTCACAGTTCCTTTGTTTGCTGTTTCAGACTAGAAATCAGTGCTGTGCCATCTTCTGAGTTTATGTGGAGATCAGTTTTTGCTGGACACTAATATAAAGGGAGAAACCATAGCAGAAGGATGATTACTGGCAGAATTCCCGTAGATATTAAGGAAAGGCAGAATTCATACAGAAGGAATTTAAAGCAGTCAGATATATTTTGAGTGTGGCCTGTTATGTACTATTTCTCCAGTGCTTTTCAAAATGAAGCTGGTACTCGCAGAAAAGGCTGTCTAGCAGGCCTCCATTCCCCCACAGAAAACCCTCTGGCCACGCATTAACAAGACAAGGCTTCCTATGCAATCCCATTCTAGCCTGTCTCAGGCCTTTGCTGAAGCAACCTGCTTTTACAGTAAGCATTAGACCCAGTCAGTGATTGACCTCTGCAGAAATTACCAGCAAATGCAACAGCAACTTAGACAGTCTGGCCCAGTGGAAGTAATTCAGCTGAGATCTGGGATGGTCATCTGTGTATGAACAGTCCAGTGCGATTTCAGGAGGCACTGGACTATGTCCACACTGGTGACAAAGACAGGAGATGGCAAGTTTTATTCTATTACCATCACTTGGGGAATTAAAGCCCTTGGAGGTGGCACCAGGAAGAAATGAAATGTCAGCCCTCAGAGAAATCTATGTTCAAGGAGAAGGAGATTCCCCTAATAAATCTTTCACTTGCTCTCTCTGAGATGGTGTCAGCCTGCTGCAAGTCTGCAGTACTTTTCTCTAAACTTCACATAACCCAGAGCTAAACAAACAGCACTTCTGCAAAATGCATGAGGCAATAGCAAGTGTCAGTTGTCTCGTTCACCCTATGCGTGTATATATACATGTATAGAGATGTACAGAGAATACATCGGAGGTATCCTGCCTGTGTGTTGGTTTGTGGGAAGCATGGTGGTTAAAACTGGGCTCTGACTGTATTAACTGACTGGTGTGGGGCATTGTGTGGGGTTGTATAATCCAAATGAAAGACCTTATTGTAATGAGTGCTGCTTATGGCACAGAAAATTGTTGTGAGATTTTCAGTCTGAAGACTCCTGTTAACACCATCCCAACACTATGCTATTTGTGCAAAGATTGTGCTTTCCCCTTAAGGAGCTTTTGGAAGACAATCCAAATGGAAGATGATTATGCTGGAAAGGAAAAAAAAAAAGAAAACCAGTGTATGCATTGCAAAAGTAGAGTTATACTGGAAACCGCACCATCTTTTACTCTAGCCTTTCTACAATGCAGGGTTGCATCCTCTGAGCATAGCACTTTCCTGTCTTCTATAATACGTTCTTACACAGCAATTTTGTATTTAATGGTAAGTGCATGAAGAACGCATACATAAATTAGGACAAACCCACAAAGTTGATAAAGCTCAATGAAGACAGACTGGAGCACTGAAGAAGGAACATGCTAATAAACATAAGAGATCAAGGCCTGAGCTGGACTAAAAATGGTTTAAACCTATGTCTAGACTACCAAAATATCTACAGTCATGTTAGATCGCTTTTCAGATATTTGGAAACAATACAAAGTTTTCTCTGTTAGTAAATTACTCCTTTAACTGTCCACTGCAGAGTTTCTTTCATTTCCTCTCCCAAACATCTGGCAGTAGATGCTGCAGAAGCCCACAGTCAGCAAGATACTCAAGCAGGGACCTAACTTTAGTTCATGAGTCATCTCTGTGGCTCCAGTGGGACAGTTCAGGTGGTTAAAGTTAAGCATGTACTTAAGTACTTTGCTGGGACAAAATGGGTCTGTGCCAGCAAGAGGTTACTGCCTAGGTGGAGAACTGGTCGGCTGCCTAACTGTGTGTCCTTCACTGTTTATAAAAGGGTTTAATTTAAAACATAATTAACAGGCACACCTCTGCTGTGAAAGCAGTCATTCCTAAAGACTGGAAAAGCGGACTGCTGTCAGTCTTTACAGTCTCTTGCAGCCCCCACATTACTATCCAGCTGTTAACTGAAAACACTTGATCGGGCTCAGCAGAGCAGGGAGTGATTGCTCACCCTTGCCTTACAGGGCTCAGCGAGCCTGCAGGTCACGGATAGAAAACCCCTGTGCCAGAAGTGAGATACCTGCTTTGTTACAAAAGTTCTGCCTTTCTGTTAATAACAGTTCAGGTACTGACCTTTCAGTGGCTGGAGTCATCGTTAGCCAACAGCCATTTCCACTGCAAAGGCACAAAACCAGAGCTCTATCTCTGTGCCACCTGAACATCCATGGACCTTAAAAAGCCTTATTTTAAAAAATTCCATTTGGAGCCATTTATTCTGGGCTATGGTGAGCACCTTCTCTGAAGCCCCCCCTCACTGCAAGGCCTGCAATTAGTTCTGCTCAGGCTGTGGTCCTGTCTTCACCACATGCCAAGTGTTTGCTTCCCCCTGGCTCTAGTGGTACAAACCCAACCACAGGTAACCCACTGATGGTTGGGCTTTGGGCTTCACAGGAGGCACATCTGAGCAGCACTCACTCAGAATATAAGACTTGTATTATCATGCCTATGCAGGAGCTCTGTGATGCTTCCAAATAACCCTTTGAATAAAATCAGATAATTATTTGCAGCTGAAAGAATAGTTTTGAAAATCTTTTTAGGAGTATCTATGTCACCAGTAATTCTTTTCTTTTTTCTGAATATAAAAAACAAAATTCAACTTTTGCCAAATACAGAGCAGTTTTTCCCAGGCCTAATATCTATATAGTATTTCCCCTTGCACATTTTTCCCAAGCTGTCAAAATCATAAGACTGAAAATTATAAAGCCAGCAGCTTTGCTAGAAAATGTCAGGCAGCCACACATTTTTCAGAAGAACAACAGATTCTATTTTACGCTGGGCAGCATTGTTTAAAATTGAGTTTTGAAAGTCTCCAATTTTTCATTTCCAAGTCAAGGCTGATGGAGAAATTTCACTTCCAAAGGAAAGATAAAGAGCAACTGAAAACAGGGATTTAGAAAAGAACTGCCATCTCAGCAATCATTTTGAACATTAGGATCTTTTGACATTTTAATACTAGTGGCAGTGATTCACCTAGTAGAGAGACTTAACTAGGATTTGTTTATACGTCTTTCAAGTACTAAGCGTCAATCATCAGCCTTTCATGTCTGGTTTTCCCTCCACAGGGTCTCTATAAGCTTTTGGGGTTTCTCTCATCCATTGAATCATCATGTGATACGGACTTTATTATTTACTCCCCATTCAGCATTAAGCAAAACTTTCCTTTCTTCGGTAGTTTTAATCTGTGCCTATTGAGCATGGCCTGAATTGGAAGCGCGTTCCTGGGGTGGAGGAACCGATCTAATGCCATGTGATGGTGTCTTCATTTCTACCTGGCTGTAAACGCTGCACCGCTTAGAAGCTAAGATCATGCACATGAAAGGCAGATTGTAGCAGATGAGTTAAGAAAACAAGCATGAAGATAAGCAAGGGCATTAGAGGAAACTGCAGAAGAAAGGTTTGAGTTGTCATCTTTAAGAGAAGTTAGCTCAAGGGACTTTTTTTTGCATGGAAAGGTTGCTGTGGCCAGATACTAGGGAATAGTGCAAAAGAGCATTGTTACACGCTAATGCTCTCCTGCTGCTAAGCAAATATCATGGCCTTTATTTTAATACACATACATAATAATAGTCTCTGGCAAACAGCCCACAAAAGCTACCAACAATTTCCTTGAAATTAAGAACATTCAAGTATTTCTCCACTGCAAGAAATGTTTACTGCAATGCCTCTGTTCTAACTGCAGGGCCTTTCCCAGTCCTGCCACACAGCAAAGTGCCCACCTTCCTTTTAAATTGCGTCTAGCAAATCCCAAGTGTCAGCCTGCCATCCTGGGCTGGGGCACTGCCCTGCTTCAATTCAAGGTAGGCAGAGGGAAGCCAATTCATGCTGTGGGAGAGGTGCAGCATTGAAATGTCAAATGTAAATGACCTACTGTGGCAAAGGAGTGGTGGAGTCAAGAAGTGAGGCCATTCTCTTCACAGGATCATTGTCTGCACCATTTAAATGCATATAAAGTCCTTGCAGGCGTGTTTCCTGCTTATTTGGGCTAAAGGAAATAAGGTAGCAGGGAATACAAAAGGGTCAGGCAAAGGATCTGTGTCAAATTACAGCTTGTACAGCTATCCCTAGAGCAAGACTAGGCTGCCCAAAGAAGGCTACAGAGGAGAGGAAGGCTAGTCTAATAGAAGAAATTCTTCTTTCTGCTTCCTTTCCCCCAGCATCTCTTTTCCCTTCCCATACCTTTCCCCTGGCTCTGCTGTCCTCCTTCCATTCCTTACAGGAATTTCAAAAAGTTCCTGTGGTTTGTCACCAATATTGTCGCTATTTCCTGTGCAACCAAGCAGACAGCACAGCCCGAGCATGAATGCTGAGCATCTTACAGCACAGTCTGGAATTAAACTTGTACATCATTCATTTACCCTCCTGTCCCCACCTTGACCCCTTCAGGTCCTTCAGATTGAATGTATCAATAGCATGGTTTCACACTTTGCGGCTGAGAGCCGTCAAGTTTTACTTCCAGCAGTCATTTATCTATGATCCAGCAGGCATATAGACTTCATAGAACTTCTTTAAAAGGATTTTCCTTTACGTTATCCAAAGTGATTGTTTAATAGTAGCCTAAATTTACTTACTTGAAATGCATACCCCAACTTGCGCATCTATCACATCTGCCACAGGCAGAATCATAGCAGTTTGCTGGATTACTGGTCTCCAGAGACACAGTTTATCACTCCAAACACTTGAAAATGCTTCTACAGGGCAAAGGCTTATACCCAGGCCAGTTACTTTCCTAATGCAAAATTTCCTGAGCACCCCTTCCATTTAGAGAAGATAAAAAAAAAAAAATCCCCCTAAAAAAATAAATTTTCACTTGCTCTGTGCTAAAGGAATGCAAGAATGTCTGACGCAGTAGTCACATTAATGTGCTCCACAAGTCTGCCTGGAATAGGAGAGGAATATAAACACATTATTTCATACGGTGTAGTTCTGTCTCTGACGGAGAGGAAGTGAAACTATGCAATGACACCATTTAACCCTTGGAGAACCAAATATTAGCAGCCTGGCTTAAATGACAGCATTTTTGGCATGTTTTCTCATCCCAAGCAGAAGCAGATGCAAGGGGATACACATTCTTCTTAAGGAGAAAGAAGCTGTCGGAGTGTATGCCTACCTCCTTCCAAACACGTTCCGGAAGTGCATGTTTATTTTTACAAAAGCAGGTAAATGTTATTATGCCGTATACAGTTGTGGCCCCTCATTTAAATGAAACAGTGAATAAAGCCCACATTTAAGGCAGGAGAATAACTGAAATGTGTTTTACACTTACATAAGCATCTCAGACATATTAAGAATAAACATAATTTGAATAGACAAAATAATGCAAGGGAAATTTTGCAATCTGTGATGAAGTGTGACTGTTTAAACAACTCTCTGATGAGTGTTTTTTGCCATTTAATATGCTATATAGCCCATCACCAGCAGCCCCAGAACGAGTGAGTGCAAATCAGCAGTGAAAACCTTTGCTGAAAGAAATAAAAGGTAAAGACATCAAGGTCTAGCACAGTAGGCACCACTTCTGGTACTGCAGCTGTATAGAATTTTAACCTGTGTACCCTGTTGACAAAACATCCCTACTGCAGGTACTGCTGAACCGACAAACCTTTGTTTCTCACTGCCATAGCAGAACCACCACCCCTTGAAGGAACTGAGTGTTATCAATGAAAGGGTTATGTTGCTAGTGTAGTTGTGTCTGCACAAGGGGTTTCTTCTGGCAGCAAAAAATACTTTGCCTCTTTATACCCCCAGGAGATGTAGGTGTGTTGGCATGCTAACAGAGGTCTGGGTTTCCACACTGAACTGTACTGTGCTATTTCTGAACAGTTACCACCTTGAGAGTTTACACAGCCCTAAATATAGACCAATGTTCAGAATAAAAATCAAGTAGCATCTACCTTTGGTTTTAAAGAGAGCCAAATAACACGTTTGTAAATAAAAAAATACCTTAAGACGGTAACAGCAAAACAAGCCAAAGCAAACTTCATTACAGGTGTCAAGGCTTAGCTGTAAAGAAGCAGCTGTGTGGTCAGCGTCACACTGCGCAGAAATATCTGCGTCAGTCCAGAACAAAGCTGAATTTATGGCTATTTTCTTCTTCTTTCAAAAGCTTTTTGTTCTTTGTCCTTTGGAGAATGGAATGCAGCTCCTTCTTTCATCACTACCTTTCCCTCCAAGTGTGATGCAATTTTTAGTTACTGCTTTGCAATGAGAATGTGTTTATGATTCTGCAAACATGGAGAAATAAGTTGCTCACGTTTCCTCATCTCTCAGGTCCTGGGAGAGAAATGGTGGGATTCCTCTGCCTAAGTGCACACTCCAGCAAGCCACTCGGCACTGTCAGCTGAACAAAACAGTCCCTCATAGTGCAAGACACCCTCATTTAAAAATAGTTGCCTATGGAGAATTTAGCCCCTTTAAAATTTCAGAGAAGTATTTATCACCTTTTGATGTGTGTATCTACACCAGGATGGGATGCGCAGCATCCTAAAAGGGCTTGCTTATCTCAAGGTGATTCCAAAGGGAGCTTTGCCAGGTATCTCAGTGTAGCTCTTTACACTGTAGAGGTCTAAACTTAGAAGAGACCAGTCTTGATCCAAAACATCCTTCTACCTCAGCCTGTTCTGTAACACCAGTGCATAGACATACATACCTTACTGTAAGGGTGGTGAGGTACTGGAATGGTTTGCCCAGGGAAGTTGTGAATGCTCCATCCCTGGCGCTGTTCAAGGGCAGGTTGGACAGAGCCTTGGGTGACATGGTTTAGTGTGAGGTGTCCCTGCCCATGGCAAGGGATTTGGAACTAGATGATCTTAAGGTCCTTTCCAACCCTAACTACACTATGATTCTGTGATACTTAGCATATGCTTCATTTCTGTAATTCTCATTTAACATCCCTGGCTGCATTTGACAAGAACCCAGCTGCAGGCTGGCCTACACAAAGAGGTCTAAGCTCTTAGATCTATGCCTGCAGCTAATGTGAGTCACCAGGTAATTGGAACACTTCCTTTAAGGCTGCAGGTAATGTTAGCCTTGAATGAGAAGGCAATTGCACTAACAGTATGTTGATAAACTGGAGCAATGGCAGAAGGCCATGTACCACCCATAAGGTAGCTGCTGGTAACCCATCCCACACACACAGCCAGACTCAACGGAGGTGTGATGTAACTCAAGGTGTGGTTTGACATTACAGTAAAGCCTGTCTAACAACTTGGTGCAGCTGAAAAGGCAGTCCTGCTCCCCTCTGCTGTGCCCAGCTCCCACTCCCACCCTTCCTCCTCCTCCTTGCTAACACTGGGGCTCCTCCAATCTGCTGGGAATTTGTTAAAACTCATCCTTAGGAAGAAGGGATTTTCTTTCTGCCATTTTGTCTCCCTAGTCTGGCTCACATCAGTGCCAAAGGAGTGCTGATGGAGAGGGCAGGGAAGCACAGATGAGGCCAGAAAGATGAAAAAGGGCAGGGAGCACCCTGGCTGAACCTCCAGGGAGAGGTTTTCCATCGAGGCATGATACCCTTTAGCTGAAGCATGCTCCGAACAAGTTACCTTACCTTAGGTGATGGGAAGTAACGTGTTCAACTACAGTAACTTTGTCGCTTACCTTGTACTTCTACTTCACAGCATCCTAAAATATTAGAGCATTCCCTCTGAGGGAGGCTAGTACTGTCCTTGAATGTGCTAGACATGTTCCCACTGAGCATGGCTTTCTTCTCTAAGACAGAAATAACAGGTACAGTTCAAAACTCTGAGACTATTACATGCTCATTGGCTGCCTTTTCTACTTCAGAGCTTGCACTGACAGGAGATGCCTACAAACCCTGCCTAGGCCATCGTCTCAAATTCCACTTCAAAATGGCAATATAGTAGAGCTAGCAGCTGAGCCACGAAACAGCAGTGATCGCTAGGCCTTTCTTCTACCAAAATGAGTTGCGGTTTCCTAAGTGCCCTTGATACTAATTTATGATTAATCCATAATCTCTTCAAGTCACTTTATCACCACTTTTTCATTCTTGGCCTTATAAAAGGAGATTGATTTGATTACTTTGTGTTATTTGAAATGGTCACCAGACTGTGGTCCCTTTTGCTGACCTTTGGTACTTTGGTATTTGGAACCAATAATGGACCAGAAAAGTAGCTGGTGAGAAAACTGCATGCAAGAGCCAAGGCTTAATTGAGTCAAGCCCAAGTCCTATCCCAGGGACCTCAAATAAGGCTTCAACAAAAAGGCAGGTATGGGAAAAAAGACCATGCTGAATCAGACAGGCTTCTGTTGTCATGGTCATTTTCATGACCATCAGGACTTCTCTGCCCTATCCAAAGAGCACCAACACAAAGCCAGAGGCTGGGGCCTTTTCATGTTGAATGAGGTGGCCCAATTTCTCCTGTATCTATGTGTGTGATAAAGCCAGCCTGAAAGACTTTCAGCCAAATTGGCTGTGGAAGTCATTTACCAACACTTGGCTCTCTGGCATTCATATCCTTCTCAGGAGCAGTTCCCGTCCTCAAATCCTCCAGGCTGCCCTGATTTTCCTATACCACTTATTAATGTTTATAATTACAAATTAAGTGGGCCTACTGAGTTTGTAATGAAGGCACATTTTAAAATGCTGTAATCAAAGAACTTTCAATCGGATTAGGACTTTAGCATCCTAGTGGTTTAATTACAGGCACGTGTAAGCACAAACAAGCTCTTGGCTTACTTCTGTCTTTCAGATAGGCCACGGCAAAGTGTTGCTGCCCGTTTGCTGTTGTTGAATATTTGATCCTAACCGTGGGTTGAACCCCAGTGGCCAGGACTCCTATGTGGCATCCCAGGCAGTGAGAGTCAGCCTCACACATGCTCAGCTCCCAGAGTGAGATGCCACTAGATGCACTTTGTCAACATGACAAATATCAGTTATTGTGAAGAACTCCTTAGGAGGAGGCGTCACGTGAAATCAAAGGCTGAACTGAAGGCTGTACTGTTTGACAAACATCCTAAGTCAGCACAGCCACTGGAAAAACGTTGTCATTCTCTCCCCTTGCCTCCAACCATCCTATTCAGCCACGCTACCTCCTCCCCTCTGCTGGCAAAACTGTTTCTATGACCACAAGGCAAAGTGGAGGTATCACTAGACTGATACAGTTGAGAGCAACCTTTCTTCTTTCTTTTTATTTTCCCCAGGTATATCAGTTCTTTGAACAACTGCACAAATATTTACAGTAGCATGAAGAAACGGGGGAGCCCAGGGACAAGATGCGGGCAGTGAGCAGTATCACTTAGAGTGCCAGTATCTGTCTGCTTAAACGTTGGTCAAGTTGAATCCTAAGGAGAAAGGTAAGAATAACTGGCAGCAGAACTTTAAAGCTTCAGTTGTAATAGAGACAAATTGTTGCTAGAACTCGGTAAATGTTAATTATTTCTGCACTGGAGCCCTAGAAAGGGCAATGTATTTAAACAGCATTAGAAAATTTTGTCTATCAAACAGGCTTCAAACAGCGCCTGTTGGCAAGCCTCCTAATTTGGAGCACAGTGAGACTTCGTACTGTAAGGGAGGTCTGAGCAATAAGCAAAACACTTTGAGACTTCAGTTTCAGTTCTGCTTTGTCTTGTTTGCAGCCCAGTCCTTTTCTTGTTAGGGTCTTTGAACCTCTCCCAAGCCCACACAAGGACTGGTTGTTAGGCAGGATGTGCTGCAACTGCCAGAGAGATTAATTGAAAGAGAAGTGTAGATGAGCACCATCAGCTGCACACACACATGTATCAATTTAACTGCTTCAGTTTAGAGAAGATTAAGATAAATTGGTACAATCTTCTTTCTGGACATGATTAGAATGTATATGCCTTTCGCTTGTCAGGTGCAAAACCACTGCCACCAAGAAAAGGAAAAGTGCACTGAGACTCCACAGCAGTTCTAAGATATTGTTATAACCAAATAGGTATAAAAATAGCCAGGAGAGGCCCATATTTTTGCAGAAATTGCCACTACGTACAGCATACTACATTTAATTGTAATTGACAGCATTTTTCTAGTTCAAAATAACTGCTTTATTTTGCTGTGGGGTGTTCTGCTTCATCTGTCTGTGATGAATTAATGTCCATCAGTGCAGATACTGATATCAGGGAGTGCAGAGATGGTGCCATGGGAGTGATTGCCCTCAGTTTAGAGCTGCTCAAATGAACCTACTTTGCCACTTTGACACTCCTAAATGTCTACAGGGACACCACCCAATGTTTTATTGACTTGGTAAATTTGACCAGAGATCAGACATTGGTCTTTCCAAGAGCAGAGAAAACCACAGTTTTGTCAAGTGTGACTGAAAATACGAAATTATGATGGCAACAGCTGCTTGGCCTGACCTCTGTAAGTGCTGCCACAGGCATCCGTGAACACATTTAGAGGGAAGGGGAAAAGCAGTGTTTCTTAAATTGATTTATTTGTGTTAGCTATGCCACATGAAAGTCCCGGCAGTCAGATTACCTCTCTTAACAGGGCTGTGAGAGTGCACATCCTCTGAGGTCCTGAACCAAAATCATCACCTTCACCCGGGAGTCCCTGAGGGGACATGCGGAAGTTTCAAACCCACTGACAGCTGCTGGAGGGGAAGTTTAAATAAACTGTGTACTTCCTTAGCACTAAATCCTCCCGCTTGTGAAATGCTTACAGATGATAGCAAAGCAGATTTTTTCATAAGGTTAATGTCACTTGAAGGATTCACGTGAATCCTTCATGGGTTTTGCTTTCATTTTCGGTATGACTGAAACTTATCGTATAATCACATCAACTCTCACTTTAAATTCGGTTTCAAGTATTGCAACAAGGGATTGTTTCTATCACTACATCTATAGTCAGTAAAAGGCAAATTTACCCTCTGAGCTGTACAACAAATGGATACAACATGTTATAGACTTCATTTTCCTTTCCACAATATTTGGTTCCTCGGATAAGAAACAAATGGATCACTCTTCTACAGAGGAGTTTCATTTCCTTCTCATGTACATTACCTCAAGAATGCTTAAACTTCAGGCTTATTTTGCAAAATGCAATTTTTGCTTCATCCAGCAGCTCTCAGTAGCTTGTTTATAGGGTTGTGTCTCACAGAGTCAATGCTGGTAGGGCTGCCCACTAGCAAGGATGCCCCTGCCACATCTCAAGGTAGAAACGTCCCCCCTTTGCCTTTCTCAGGAGGACATTGCAGAAAGAGGGGGCTCTGAGCTACCCTCTTTGGAAGAACAAACAAGACATCAGCTGCTCCCTGAGGTCTCCCTGGGAAACGCACAGCTTGTAGGAGCTCTGGGTATCACAGTTCCTCTCCATAAATGTTGTCTAAAAATAGAGCTGAAATGTGACTGTTCATGATACAGCCTTGCAGTAAACAAGGAAATCAAGCACACAGCCATGAGAGCTTTGTTTATTTTAGTATCATGATGTGTAAACTGTTAAAATCTATTGATTGCTGCTTCTTATTTCAGGGCAAATTGCCAGTAAGTTTAAGAAAACCTTTTGTTGTTCCACTGCCTTACCTTGCTGCAGATCTCATGGGCTACTTGCATGTTTACGAGCTCTTTTACAGTAGGCACTTTGATTCATTTAGCCTACAATGTAAATAAGTATATTTGCAGATGTATGCCAAGTAGTATAAACATTTATATTACAATTGCCTAAAATTGTTCATTATAACAATTTTCAGTTGCCTATGACTTGGGTAAATGTTTCCCAGTTTTTACATGAGATCACAAGTAGAAGTCCATTTTCAAGGCAAAAACACAACCCCAGCAAAACCAAACAGAAAAATCACAAACAGCTCAACCATTTCAAAATACTGAAACACAAGCAGCATAACTAATACTAACAATTTCTCTCTTCATTTTGCTTAAGCATTTCTAATTGGGAATAAGCAACTGTGAACTTACTTAACAAAAGTATCTTTTGCTTTCTGTAAGAAAGCTCATTCATAGACTTGACAGACTTATAAGTCTTTGATAATTCTTTTGCGTGTGCATGAGGGACTCGTTCAGAGTCAACAGGAACATCACACACTGGATCTGCCCTAAAGAACTGAGCTTCTCAGGGAAGACGTACACAAAATTGATGATATTCTTCCAGACTTGCATTGCCAAGAGAAACCATGATTCTGGTATTTCAAAACCCCTGAGCATCTGCATTTGCAACTTGAAGGACCCTTTAGCTCAGCTTGCAGCGTAAGCATAACCTGGTGCTTTTGCGTGCATGCCCATAGTTGTTTGCCATCCATACCTAAAGCTTTCCACTGCCATTTTTCAGAAGGCTGCTCAGGAGGGACAGTCGAGGCAGATTCTTGAGGGCCTGGCAATAAGGGATGTAGAAAGCCTAATGATCAACCTCTCTCCTTTCCCAGCTTTCTCCAGACATGCACAGCTGTGTCTTTCTCAGGACACAGGAGTGGGAGGAGGGGTGAGACAGAGATGTGTGAGACAGTCAACCCCAGCTATCAAAAAGAAACTGGCCTCCCTTTTTTAAAGATGAACACAAGCTTGACCTGCAAGCCTTTTTTTAATAATGACTGCATATCCACTGTAACCTGCCTTTCCCTTATCATACAGTGTTTTGGGTTGGAAGGGATCTTAAAGATCACCCAGTTCCAACCCCCCTGCCATGGGCAGGGACACCTTCCACCAGACCGGTTTGCTCAAAGACCCATACAACCTGGCCTTGAACACTGCCAGGGATGGGGCAACCAAATTTCTCTGGGCAACCTGTGCCAGTGCCTCACCACCTTCATAGTAAAGAATTTCTTCATAATGTCTAAAATTTCTTTCTATTTGTGAAAGTAGGATAGACTCAAATGCAGCTGAACCTTCTTCAGCACAGCTGTCCGTCTACTGTACATTCCTCCTTAGCCTGTATTTCTTGGGAGCCAAGATATTTTATTTTACCATATGTGGTCTTCAATCCTGGCCATTGTTCCCCACAACTGATCTGTGCTCTGTCAAGCACATGCAGGTATGCACAGGTCAGGAGACCATGCAAAGATTCTCAAAAGTGCATAGAAAGAAGACTCCAGGAACCTAATTTTTTGCCACACCACCACAGTTGTTCACCATTATTGTGACATTTCTGGCACCCTAGGATATTGATAGGACTAACTGACAGCACTAGTAGCAGATTAAATATGCTGAGTAGCAATACTGCAAGGTGGAAGCCATGAACTGGGCTGCTTTCCTTCTTTTAACACCAAACCGTCACAGATAGCCCAGAAAATATGGAAAGAGGACAAATACAAGAGTATGGAGACTTCATCAATGATGATGCAGCAATGTTTAAGGGGAAGAATCATAAAAGGTCATGTGAGCCTTTATAGATAAGCAGTGTTTTACACAAGGGTTTTTTTATGGAGCCTGTATCCCATGTCTTGCTGTCCTGCCTCCTCTCTCCATGCCTGACGTATTTCCCACCTAGTGTAATGTCTTTTGTCCCCTTACCACTACTTCACTTATGGAAATCTACCGATAGCCCAGATCCTTCCATAAACAAGAGGTTTATTTGCTAAATCCCTCCATCATGCTCTCAGCTTCATCACATTTCTCCCACATTCTTGCTGTTTCTCCTCCCATCTTGGGAAGATGGTGCTGGCACATTTGTCATGCAGCAGGAATGTCAGCCAGTCCATGAAGGTAGCCGGGAGGGCAAACCGTGGGGTTTTTTGCCCTGCAGCTGACTGACCCTTCTCCTCACCAATTTGTCATGCTTTCATCTGGCTCCGAAAAATCCTGTTTGAGTATTACAGTGGGACTGCACACCAGTCTGAGATGCCTTTTCCTGTCAAAAACTTCATGGGTATTTGTCTTTAGTGTCTCACCTGGAAGAAGATCTAGGATCCCAACCTTAAAATTAAAGCCTTGCTTAGCACCACCTGTGATACGGACAGCAAATGTTACTCTACATTTAAAAACAATCATAGTGCTGAATGCAGTAATGTTTACAGATGTCTTTTTACTAAATTTACACCAGTTTTTGCACAGCCAATCTTACAAATTACAAATACAAGCCTAGTAAATACAAGCTGAAAACTGCACAGAGGAAGGGATTTTGTTGTTGTTAAGGACTGCATGAACGAGGAGAAGCAATGAATGCACTGTCTTTCATAGCCTTGGCAGGACAAGAGCTGTGAAGGAGCCTAGGCATGCCCAGTGCAACAGAAAACAAGAAGGCTGCATATAACATGCTCTCTGGCATGCAAAAGAGGAACAGAGACTATAAGAAGATGCTACAGGAAAGGAAGAAGTAAACACAGAGACAGTTGGAGAGTCCCTGGAACAGGGGAGGAGTGGGAAGGTGTGAGGCTGGGAATTCACTGAATCCTCTGTGCAGTCACTCTGATCACAGCTTTGCCTCTCTTCTCCCTGGGGTGGACAGCAGGAAAATGGGTT
This sequence comes from Coracopsis vasa, assembly GCA_026283785.1. Lineage (NCBI taxonomy): Eukaryota > Metazoa > Chordata > Aves > Psittaciformes > Psittacidae > Coracopsis > Coracopsis vasa. Next base: position 17,801 of record JANHGB010008130.1, read on the forward strand.
ATGCTCCCACAACTTCTAGCTGTATGTGCACAAGCCCAGGGAGAGGCTGCAGCTAGACCAGGCAGAGAACATATGGGATGATGCAATGTGGATAAATGGAAATTTTACCCAGTTCAAGCTGTCAGGACAGAAGGCAAGGTAGGAGCATGTAATGTGGTTAGACATCCTCCTGAAGATATACAATATGTATGTTTTAAATACCTCAGTCCTAGGAATATAGCATTCTTAAAGCATGCTATAATCTAGGAGTCAGAAAAGCTATTATCCCTTGTCCTTTCAAACAGGCAGACCTTTTCAGCAAAGTCCCTCCCCTCAGCAAGAGGGGCCAGAAGGACATGAGAAACTAAAGGTCCAGGGCAGCTGGCATGAAGAAAGGGAAACCAAAGAGAGAAAAGGGATCCCCCCAGTGAACCACATGTAGGGGAGGCAGAAGGGCACAAAGGATGGGGCAGGGGGGAGAAAGGGAGATAAAGTTATGATGAATAGTATCTCTGACCTTCAATGTGTCATTGAAGGCCAGTGAAGAAAAGGTCAAGTGTGAAAATAAGCCAACAGGACATCAGGAGTGGGAGAATGTGCAGGAAAAATTGGGCAATGATATCTCCTTGGAAAGATGAATGGTGTTGGGGTGCTGCCTTTCACAGCACTCTGGGCAGGAAAGTTTGATTTACAGGTCTGCAACTTGCATTTTCTGATGATTGACACTGCCTTAGAAGTACAAACCTACGTCTCCCAAGTAGCAATTATTTCTTCTGGACAATAAAGAATCTCAGAAGTTCTTAGCGTTCATGCTGAGGAATCTGGCACTGGCAGTAGCTGTATTGTGTGCATTTATAAAGGTCCCCATCACCGACCATACCCGAACACACAAGGAAGTTGAGAGAGTCGATACAGCCTAGTGCAAACCTGCTTACGGCATGTAATATTCATTTCTAACAATTCTGTAGCTCATTTGAGACAGCCATTGCCCATACTGCTTTATGGTATGGGCTGAAAAGAAAGCTGCCAGGACACACATTTAGTTCACATCTGTAATGGGAGATTATAATCTTAATTTTTTTGTCAAGAATTATCAACAGCTATGCCAGAAATTATTTCTACATCAAAAGCATTTATAAAGTGCAGGAGGGTGCCTGGAAAAGCTGCTTTTTGGATTGCAAATACTGCAGTATCATGACTGCTCTTCACTGAGAGTTGTAGCACGTGCATTCACACTTTTATTATAAATCCTTGTTCAGCCGCTGAAGGAGCTAAAGCCATTCTTAGGTTCTCCAAAAAATCTTTTTAATTCTCAGCTGTCCCTGTGAGAGACTGGAGGCCATCTATTCCTTCCACTTGAAGAGAACGTACCTAGAATTCCTGATAAGTTCTTTGTAAGGAGACAAAAGTAGGCTAACAGCAGAGACACTTGTTAGGAGTTATTTCACCAACAATACAGAAATTAAGCATTGCTGGTTCTTATCCTAACTGGTCACCCCATTTCTAACATATGCTAAGGACTGCTATTCTTTAAGAAAATACCTTTCTCATATGCAAAAAAGATCGTATTTATATTGCTTGTAAGAAGAATATGAAATACCACTAATAAAATTGTTCAACAAAGCTAAGTAATGCATTTAAGTGCTTGCCTATGAAAATTTAAAATACCAGTTGATGAAAAGTAACCCCTCCAGAATTACATTTATAACAGTCTTTTCCCATTTTTGTGTAGAGGTGCTCTCAGGTGTGTTCTGGATGTGGCTGGTAAATGTGATGGGCAGCGTGATCCTAATGCAAAACCCAAATCTTCATCCTCAAGACCGTACCCAAGAATTCACATCTGTAGGCCATGACAGATCAGAGGAATTGAAAAGAAATCCTGGAGAGCCAGTAACCTACCTCAGTCACCACTGCAGTGCTAAGCTTCCTACAAAGATTTCCAAAACATCCAGCCTACCCACAGAATAAACCAAGAAATAGTAAAGCAGCAGAAAACAAATCCAAGTCCTTAATACAAGCACTATTGAATTTTTAAATATGCCTTAGTTTTTTGGTAGCCAGTGCCTAATTTTATCTCAGGAGACTTAGTCACCTAAATCAATATTTACTGCAATGATTCAGTAGAACCACTAAATAAGACATGCCTATAGAATCACACCATCTTAATATTTTATTTTTAAAGACATCAATTCTAAGGATTGGGATGTAAGAAATGCAAGCCTGAAATTGTCCAATCTGATTTATGTGCACTGGACAAAGTTTACTACCATAAACGAGCACCCGTAAAGCAACACCAGCACATTATTTTTATCACTCTTTTAAATTGCATTAGATTAACAACAGTTTAGGAATCATTCTCCACTTGTCATCTAATCATATAGTTTGTAGGTTACATGAAAAAGGAAGCAAAATATCACTAACATGATATATTCCTTATGCCATCACAGAATCACAGAATAGCTCCACATTATCTCTGACAATTGAAGCCTGAGAGGCATAGTGGCAGTACTGTTACAGACCCAAGAGTCACTCTAGCATCACCATCCTACATTCCAGTTTCTTCCAATGCTCATTAGTCGAGCTAGCTTCTCACAGATAAGATAGGGAAATATGACTGTATCAGTTGCACAGTTTACTCATGGCTGAAGAATCTTAGCACGGGCTTTGGGGAGTGAATGATCTTAGCACTTAAGAGTCTCAGAAACTTAATTCCTTAAGTCATAGCCTCTTGATAGGGTATCCTCCTTGTCAACACAGAAGAAAGAAGTGAGCCCTTTATTTTCCAATTTTTTTTTTATTTTGCTGCTTTTCCTGGTGTTACATTTTAAAATGGCCGTTAAGGATGAGAAATAGCTGCATGTACATAACATCCACCTTAGAGACAATTAATTAATCCAGCATGTAATTTTCTTAATTTACTTATTATTTTATTTTGATTGTCATGATCTTTTTGTTGCATATTTGTTGAGGACTATTTCAATTATTGTTAAGCTGGAAGGCACTCCTAACATAGCATTAAATATTAAACGTTTGTATTTTTGTAATGTAATATGATTCCCCTTTCCAACCTAGATTCCCATCCGTTAAGACAACTTTTTAGATCTTTCTAATGCACCTCCACTTTCAAATCAGGATCATGGGAAATTGCTAGCCCTACCCCAGCATGTAGAGGCAATGAGCAGTCATCACCGTGTTTTCATGTGCAGGTAGTCCTCTGGTCTATACATCCTCTCCTAAAGGGACTCCCCAGGACTGCCTGCTGGGCTGCAGGCCTGATGGGGCCATGTGCCCATCTTAAAGGACAGCTGTGTGACTGGGTAATACAAATGTAGCCTGTGGTCCTCACCATCGCATGCTCAGCTCTCCCCACCACCAACACCTCATTACTTCACCCTAAAAACCCTGCCACCCTGCCGGTCTTGCTGGCTGAGCACAAGGAAGCCTGCAGTGGGCTTGCATGCAAGCCATCACCAGCTATCGCCCCAGCTGTCATCCCAATCATTCACGATATCTGCAGGAACAAGGTATCTTCCTGACCTCTTTGGGCCATGGGTTCCAAACACATCTGAGGGAGCTGGGGACTAACAGAGAGATTGCACATTATTTGAGTTCCTTAGAGAAGTCAAAAAAAATTAAGCCAAACAGGGTGGAAATAGCTTTGTCATCCTTATGTCATAAAAAAGAAAAATACAAGTGCCCCTTCCCACAAAATAAAATAGCAACTTGATGAAAATCTTAATAACTCATGTATTTCTTTCTTTTAGCTTTCCATGTGTTAGTGAGAGTCAAGGAGATTTTTAGAGCAAATTTCTTCTTCTTTTTTGTTTGCCAGCTTGTTATTCAGTTCATTTCTAGTACCCTACATTTTGAGCTTTTATATTTTAAGTGAGGTAATTTTGTCATCTGCAAGTTCACCACACACTAATGCTTTCATTAATAAAAAGGCAAAACCTGATGCACTTCCAGGTTGAGTGAATTATCCAGGATTAAAAAAACCCAAACAAACAACAACAGATCTTCTTGCTGGTTGCATTAGCAGGATTTACCCTTTGTATTTGTCATTTATTATAACCTTTTCTCCTGCATTATCTCATTTCTTACTAGAAATGCACTCTTTTTTCATCTTAGATACTGTTTCTCATCACTGTGTTATATCACTGTCAAGAACACAGCAAGAGCGCAGCTGGTGGAGTTTAGTGTCTTTTAAGCAAACCCTTTGTTTTTCTTTCATTCTTTTGCAGAAATAGCTCTTTAAAGTAATAAACATTATTTGAAGAGACACTCAAGCATTAAGTGGGGAGTTCCCTTTGGTGATACACTTCTGTTGCATACCATTCTGCCTTGTAATCTACGCAGAAAATCATTAAGTCCTTACATTCCACACAGAAGATTTTACTGGGAAAAGTGGACAGAGGTGTTCATCCTAGACTTCAATCCATTCTCCAGTCCCACCAAGTATGTGATCAGAAGCAACCTCCTTGTCTAAAGTATACTAATCACTTCTAGACTGCATCTAACCAAACAATGTAAAACTCAGCAACTCTTGTCCATCACAACTGCAGAGGAAATACCAACTACAGCAGAATAATCCTGGATCCTATCCCTGAGTGTCCAGGAATGTAATAGACTTTATCCAGTACATGATAGCAAGCAAAGAAAAGTAAATAATCATTGTGTCCCAGGAAGAATTCACACATAGAGGAATTCTACAAGGAATTCTATAGAGGAAGTACCTACTTGCCAGTGGGTGAATGTTTCTTGCAAAAGGGTCATTTCAACCTAATCCATCAGTCTGACCCTCAGGAGAAACCTCCTGAAAATGAACCTGGGAACTACGGGCTCATTTATAACTATGCACAATCCCAGAAGCCAGAGACTTAACAGATATATTTTTGACATTTTATAAACTCTTTTCTCCACCACTAACCTCTCTGTGCTCTACAGGTTATAAAGTATGAGTCTTTCTTCTTAGCCCTGGGAGGTAGCAAGCCTGATATTTCTGTCTCGTACATATTTTCCCCACTCCTGCAGTATGCCCCATACTTCACAGATACCAATCACTCTTATTTTAAAGCAATGATCTAATCGATACCTAACCAGCTAAACTCTGAGCAATCATCCTGAATTCATATTTATTTTACAGATTCATAGAATCATGGAATAGTTTGGGTTAGAAGGGACCTTTAAAGATCATCCAGTTCAACCCCCACATCTTTGAAATCTGTTGCTTTTATTTCAGTCCTGAAGAATGGCTTCGTATGTGTGAAAGGTTCTCTGAATTCTAAGGGGTGACAGTTGGCATGTTCAAAAAGTATCTCCTCTTCCTACAAGCCTCGGAGCTGCAGCAAAATATTCTATCATCTTTATCTGAGATTCCACAATCAATATATTTATGCATTGTTAAGGTGCTAGGAAAGCCATACTTTATTTCTTAGTTTACAATTAAGCATGCACAGTGTGTAATCATTTAATGATACACTACGTACATGTCTTTGACAGGGGGGTACTTAAGGATGTCTATTTTTTTTTCACATTTACTCCTATGTGAACAGCTGTGTAGTTTTACTATCACTTTATACACTTTTATATATTTATTTAGTACTTCTAATGAAATTGGCAGCTCATATTTTGATTACCATGCGATACATATTCATAGAATCATAGAATCATAGAATAGTTAGGGTTTGAAAGGACCTTAAGATCATCTAGTTCCAAACCCCCTGCCATGGGCAGGGACACCTCACA
>JANHGB010008131.1:0-12324 GCA_026283785.1 Coracopsis vasa
AGGGATGGGGCAGCCACAGCTTCTCTGGGCATCCTGTGCCAGCGCCTCAGCACCCTCACAGGGAAGAGCTTCTTCCTAATAGACAAATTTAGTGAGTGCTTGCTGGGCACCACTGCATTGTGCTCCAGCTGAGGATCTAAGACAGATGCCCTCAGGAGATGCACAGCTTGCTGTGATACATGATGCAAGCTGCTCTGCTCAAAGCATCTCAGCATCTCCTGTTGATTTTGCACAATACTTTTTGTTCAGGGGACTAAATCCTCTGTCATCTAAATCTAAAAGAAAACTTCTGGTTTTCCAAATTTCCAGCAAGAACCATCCACAGAAAAAATACCCACAGAGCAAAAGAGTACATGAAATAATCTCCAAAATATATTGCAGACACTTAAGGGACTCTATCCCCTCCATTAGCACTTGCAGGCACAGCTGCGTGTTCTTCCTGTTCCGCTCAGGACTGTGCCTGTATCTTTATCAACATGATTTATTTCAGCAAAGAAACCTATCCCTTCTGGTAAGTGTCTAATGGGAGGGAAGTGGCAGCGGGACTGCAGCTGGGAGGCCCGTGTGTCCATAAAATGAGGGACCTTCTGTTATATACCAGGGATTAGGTACAAGAGTGACACAAGGGTCTCAGGCAGGACTTCGTTATCATTTATTAAATACCTGACATCTCTCTCTGAAGATGTATATATATATCTCCACATATATAATACAATATAATGGCTTTTGCAGGATTCAGAAAGTGATGTTGTTCCAGTTGTCTGGGCTGGCGGCTTCCAGTTTGTGGCCATATGGTTGGCTGTGAACTTGACTAATAAAAGTGGAGTGAACTTTTTCCTTTTTCCTCTTTTTTTTCCTGTTCTTCCTGACCCTCGTCAGTGCCATAAATACCTGCATGTAGCAAAGGGTTTATAAATAGCACAGTAGCATCCACTGACAGCAGACTGGTGTTAAGTCTGACTGGCAGGCGCTGGATTGCAGTAATGTGGAGCTGGAGCGGTCTGGAAGAGAAATATGTGGCCAATAAAGATTTGTGAAGCTAAAGTCATTCAGAAAGCTCAACACTAGGCAAAAACTGGGCAAAAAATAATACCAGTCTGCCATGGGACAAGGCTCTGAAATGGAAACACCTTAAGCCAATATTGCCCCTCTGAGATAGCACTGAAATTCCATATAAATTTATGGTGTAGCTGACAGCGAGCTTGAGTAACTCGCTGTGTCTGGATGTCTGGCCCCGTCCAATAACAACATGAAAGGGAATTTTGTACATATCCTTTGCTGATCCTGAGACTTTGGACTGGGGTTTTTGGAACTCTTTTCTTCAAAGGTTGTCTACAAGTTGTCGGATTCTCAAATGAATTTGTTATTCACAATTGCTCATGAATTCTCTCAGTGATAGCTCTTGGTATGCAAGACCTCTGCAATTTAAGGGCCATTTAATAGTTATTCAGCTCATGTGGCAATATTCTGGTTCCTGGACAGTCTCTGTTACTGCCTGTCCGAAGCAGTCAGAAATCATGAATCAATGCGCAAAACACCAGGGACTGACTTAAAAACCCCATTATTTTTAGTAAAACATATCAAGATTGGTACTTTCTATTTGCTTTCTTACTCCTGAGTCTGTTGGTCTTACACATCCAATCTGCAGAATAAAGGAAGCTGCTGTTCCCACATGAATTTAACACTTTGAAAGTTAGAAATGAAGGTTTTTTTCCTGAGAAGCCTGGTTTTCAATGAAGTTTTATCCTACTGGATTCGCTGATGCCTAATACAAGTGTGAACACCAGCTGATTCTTCCCCCACTGTTGAGAGTTAGTTTTCCAATGTGCCACTTTGGTGCTTAGTCCCTTGGGTTTATGGATGAAGGAACTCACCCTGCAGAGCATCCTTCATCAGAGACAGTGACACCATCTCTCCCTACACCTGGTTGCCTATCTGCACACAATAGTCTTAGAATGGCTTATTAGGAGCTTCTATGTGCAGTAGTCACAGTAACGGGAGCCACGCACGAACTGCATTGCTTCGCTTCAAAATAAACCATTTCCAGGAAAAGGCTGTTAAGTATTTTTAAGCTAAGGGGAATGATAATCTTCATCTCAGTTATGATTCAGAACAGCAGCGTCAGCACGGAGCTGAACCCACACGAGCCACCCTCCTCCTGTACAGTCAGACCTCTCTTTTCGCTTGAAGGAATTGAAAACCTGAAAGTCTGGAGGGCAAAATTAACATCTTCCCGTTGGCAAATGAGTGGTTCATACAAGAGCATCTTCCAAGGGATACTTATGTCCAGAGAGGCAGCAAACACAGGGCTTCATTAGGAGTACATGGATTTATGGTTACCCCATCTATACTCAGCACATCACCAGACAAGCCTGAAGGCATCTCATATGCCATAGGAGAAGGGTCACACACCACAAAGCACAGCAGTGGATGGAAGTTTGAGGGCTGCTGTACTCCAACACCATGGATGCTGCTCCTTTTGCTTCAGTAGCTCTCAGGATGAGAATTAGCCTTTTCCCTTCCCTCATTTCTTTTAATCCACTGTGATCCTCTTTAACCGCAGCTTCCAGTCTCTGCCTCACGCTGCTGTGCAGTGATAAGAGCAAGTATTTTAAAGTATTGGGTCCTCTACTTAGGTGAAGCATCACTCAGAGGCAGGTAGCAAAGCAATGGGAGAGGCAGACCCCTGCATTGTGTCCCGCTGTAACACAAGATCTGATCTAGTTACAGAAAACCCTCCAACTCCCCCAGTTTTCCACATCAAAACCACCTCCTCTGAACAGGACCCTTCTTTCCCCCCAACCTTCTAATGGAAAATCTTGAGTACATTTTTCAGCTGAGATTTCCAAAATGTCTGTGTTCTGTTTCTCTTTTCTGCTCTTCTCCTTCCCTCTTTCCCCCACTTTTCCAGTCCTTCTCCCTCTGTTTGTACTTTATTTCCCATTGACAGAGGAACAAGAGAGCTGAAACAACACCAATTTTCACATTCAACTCTCAAATCTCAGATCATTTTCTTTTTGCTTTGCTTCTCAATGTCAAAGTTTTCTACCTTTTTGAGCCAGTTTCATCTCACAAAAGGAACTAGTGCTCAACTCACCTACAGGCATTCAAAGCCCTACCAGACCCAGCAGCATGTAGCAGAAGAACCGCCTGCTTTTTTGGGTCTCAAAGCAAATTCCACTTTCCTTCATGCATTAAAGCAGACGGGAAATCATTTGAGCCTTCTGTATAGGTCAAGCCTCTCCAGTAAGGTAAATGTTTTTCCTACAAATAACGCCTTGCATGTTTGATCAACTTTGTAACCACAGTATCTATAAGCACCTCAAATGTTAAACAACGCATGAGCCAGAGCTATTTACCAGCCAGGAGATTTAAAAGCCATTCCTGACGTCAAGCTGTGAAGATCAAATATTCTAACTTGATGGCTGCCAATACGGTTCCCAACCATTGTCTAGATCCAAACCCCATTGTACTTGTTTTTGTTTTTGTTTTGGCATCTGAAAGAAGTCTTTTACTCAGAACACTTATGTTCTTAAATAAGTACATTTCTAGGTCAGCTTGCTGATGGATGATAATATAGCTATGATTTAAATCCAATGGTGATATGAGGTTCTAATAATGTATAAATGAGAGTTGTACAGTACAGCATGAAGGTAGTGACTTTTCCATAAAGTATTTTCTATCCTTACTGCAATGATCCCAATTCAGAGATAGAGCTTTCTTTTCCTTCACGGTCTCTTTTTTCTTGGGTCTAATTATACTGCAACGTGTGCAGATATCTCAAGAGGAAGCATTAACTCACATAATAGTCATAGAATCATTTCTCTTTCTTCTATCTTTGATGAGAAGACAAAAACTCCTCTCACCACATCAGCTCTGATGCCTGCCCTGGGATCAGTGAAGGACACTGAGCCCTGTGTTGCTTGGAGCTGCCACTGGAGCAAGAAGGATGGTGGCTCCAGGAGTATCCCAGGCTTCAATCACGGTAAAACTTAATTGCTCTGGTCACTGTGCAAACATGTAGTGAATAACCTGGACTTCTGAGCAGCTTCTAAGTAGGGTTAGATTTGTACTGAAGATGTTTCTGTGTAGGCTACAGAGTAACTGCAGAAGTACAGGGGCAAATTCTGATACCATTCCTCAAGTTTAATGATAATAGCATCAGTGAGTGATGGTGATTGTGGAGTAAATGGCTATTAAAGCAGAATAAGTGTGTTAGACTCTGCCTCTCCAGCCACTACAGTCAGCAAGTACATAAAAACTGGGGACAAATATGCCAAGCTTTCCATACATTGATAAGCACTTAGGGCCTTGATGGAATTACAACTGGGAGTAACTGTTCATAATGCATGTGGATTGCTGAATTGGACCTAGAAATAATCTGGAATGCCATTATGTTGTTAAAAAGGCAATAAACTTCATCTACATTTACTCATCTCTGAAGGAATTTATGGGTGAGAACATCCCTTGAGGATTTTCTGTTCCTTTCTTTCTCTTTAGTTTTGTTTTAGGAATAAACATTTTCCACATCCAGATGCAGGAGAGATTGCATGTCCTAGGCTGGGAAAGCAGGGAGATTGGGTGCTGCTGGTATTACAGATGCACTTGGCATCATCTTCAGTCACTCAAGGAGTTGATGGGATGCCTCAGGCCATGTCCCCTCCTGACCCCAGCATCCTGGACATCACAATACCATGCCCAGCAACGCACATCCCGGGTTAATAATCCCATGTGGAATCATTACAGCATGTTCTACATTTTATTTTCAAAACACAGAACAGGGAGAAAGGATGAAAGAATAAAACCTGGCACCCACCATACTGCTCAGGATGAACAGAGGGAAAAAGAACCTGGCTTAGTCATCCTCTGGATAACCCAGACACCACAGTGCTCTGCAGTGTCTGCCGTTCCCCAAATTTAGTTACTCAGTCTGATGCTGCCCAGCCTTTACATCCCAGTTCAAGTCTGAGCCGGATGCCCATGATTTAGTTCTTGCTGTTTGTCCAGGAACACAAAACGTGTTGCAAGGTACAGAGGCACAGACTGCAGTGAGCATCCTCTCCTCGAGCCCCTGAAATACCAATTACCCAGTCTGGGATTCGATCACGGGCTGTTCTTAGAGCAGCTTTTTATTCTGTACTTTTATTTTCCATGGTTGTTGCCAAGACAGAGTCCTCTCCAGGACCCCCTCCCATCCCATCCCATCTCATCCAATCCCCTGCTTCTTTATCCTTGCTTTTCCCTTTTTATTTTCCAGATCAAACCTTGGCTCCTTCTCCCCCTTCTCTTCCACATTGGCTTTTGTGGCCTGCTCACAAACTTGCTTGTGTATTTCCTGCACGCCCATGGGATCTCAGTGCCTCACTGGCACTGCATCATCCTAGTGTCCTCAGCACTCACTGAGGTTGTGTTCCTCTAATATTAAGTCCTTCTGCCTTATTCCTTGGTATTGGCTGCAATGAAAAAGACTGTAAACTGATGAAGTACCTATTGACTTTAAATTATCCTAAACCCAAAAAAGTTTAAGTCCTACTAGTTCTGATTTGCTCCATTACCTGCCAGTACAGGCTTCTTCTTTATGTTTCCTAATTCTTTGCCCAATCTATTATTAAATGTCTGCAGGAATTGCCTTCCTCGGCTTTCATTGAGGAAATAATTCCAGCGCCTAATAGCTCTCCCTGGCAGGAAAACTCTTCTTAAAATCTTCTTTTTGCACCTCCTCCCTTCACCCGGGCAGCACTAAATGATTCCTGTCTGTCCTTGAGGAATATATGTCTTCACATAGTCATAGGTAAGTATTATTTTTCCACTTTCACAAGCATTTGGCCACAAAGTGGTTACGCTTAAAAGATCCCTGTCTCAGATACTTTGGGAACGTTCCCTCATTATCTGCAGTTACCAGCAGAGGTAAGGCATTCAGTTTCTCATCTTAGCTCCAAAAGCTGGCATCAAACCCAACTAAGCAGCACTTTGGGCTCTACTCGTGACTTCAGGAGAAGTTTGGGACTTTAGGAAACAGCACCCAATGCTCTTCCCTCTTTACTGGGTAAGGAGCGATCGGTTACACAGCCGCAGCCATAATCCAACCAGTCAGGACATATCTGCTTGGAAATACAACATAATTACCTGCATTTGCTGTTCTTTTCTGAAGCGACTCACCATGAGCTTGCGGTCAGCCCTTAGGGAGTGAGGCTGGATCACAGGGTTTTTCCTTGGTTTGCCTGGACTGCCCCCCACCAGCAAAATATGCATCGCATAACATGTTTTACTGCTGAAAGCTGCTGTAGCAGTGCAATAACTGCCTCTATGGTTTGATGACATCTCAAGCACGATGGGTGAGTCCAGTTAATTTTGTCAGAGAGACACATTTGGCAAAATGAAATAGAAACGTCAGATGGAGGCAAAGCCTTAGGGATAGCAATAGAAAATGCTGCTGCTTCACCAGGGGCCGGGGGAAACGAGAACCACTGGGTCAAGGAATTAAGTTCTTGTGCTGCAAACATATCTATTACAGTATTACAGTAATATAATACAGCAATTATTCCCAATGTATGCCCACACGCATCAAGGTTCTCCTACATGAAAGTGCTTCATGGTTTACAGAAAGCCTGTTAGGATTCACGTTTAGGCAATAGCACAACTGCCTGGTGCTGCTTTGACTCACGCTTTAAAATGGCATTTTAATGAACTCTAATCTCAGAGAGAAACAAATACGCTTAATTACCACTTACACGGTGCTTTTCACATCACTTCTTTAATAATCAGATATTGTTCTTGTCACTTCTGGGGATGCAAAGCTGCTGTCAGCTATGAGGGCTGTGATAGACAGGCGGTACATCACTCCCGTCACATCAGGTGAGCTGATGGAGATGGTCCTGTCTAGCACCCTTGACTACAAATACTATCTGTAAACCAGCTTGGGCTCTGCTGCCTCACTCAGTCTTTCATTGAGCTGATCAGATGCAGAAATCCCTTATTATTTCATAAAGTGCTCTGTAACTACAATGACTTAAGGCGTTCCTGGGGGCTGGGTGGGATGGCTGAGCATCCCGGCATGCCAGACTTCAGACTGATGGGAATTTGAATGGCTTCGTTTCCAACTCCCAGAAAATAACATAGAAATGGTGAGTGCTCTGAATGGAAATGATTCCCTGCCACAATGGCATCAGCAGAAATGCCAAGCTTCTCTATTTATAGCGTTATCTGTGTCTAAATACCCATAAATAGCTATGTAAAACACTGCAGTGAGATGTATGTGTGTGTGTATGTCTTTTCCAGCCACCGAGATGCTAAATCAATTTTATAACAAGTTGCTTTTCCAGCCACTGAGTGGCTGTAAATGTTAAGTGTTTTTACAGGCGATTTTTTCCCAGCTGCTAAGCAGCTTTAAATGTTATCACAAAAAAAGTTGCTTTTCCAGCTGTTCAACCACTCGAAGCAGTTTTAATGGATTCCTTTTTTTTTCACTTGCTCAAACCTATTTCTATTTTACTCCCAAAGCAAGTGCAGGATTGTCCTGGCTCCGTCGAGCCCTTGTTTTTATTGCATTTTTTGTCTCTTTTTTCAAACCTGTGAATAAAAATTCTTTCTCTGTCTGAGGAAATTCTCTCTTTTTTTTCATTGAGAAGAGAAGGGGCTTTGGGTTAATGAGTCCAAGATGAGTTCATCTTAGCGTTTAGGTACCTCAAAAGCACCGTCCTTGTGGTGCGCTCAATGGAAACACTGTTCTTGTGGTGCGCTCAATGGAAATACTGCACTTGTGGTATTTTCAATGGAAAAAAATATTATCGTGGTTTTTCCAATTCAGGAAATGCTGGTCGGTCTTAAACCAGGGGAAAAAGAGGGAGTGGAGGGTGAGAGAGCTAAATGGAGGTGACAGCGAAATGGAAGAATTATTTTATTGTAACGAGGTGGGGAGAGATATACGAAGAGTTTAAGGCAGGAAAATGGAAAATTCTTGTGGCCCTTGAGGATTCATAACAGTGGGAGAGGGAAAAAGATCTGGGGTAGCGTTAAGGAAAGGTGTGGGACAAAGTGGGGAAGGAGAGCTTGAAGGAAAAAAATGAAAACCTAAAGAAGTGAGAGAAGGTAGAGATGTGTTAGGAGAAAGGGGAATAGAGAAGAGAAACCCCTTGCTAAATGAAAGTTAAGAATGAAAAGGCACAAGAAGTTCCTTTATCTTTGGGTCCCAAGGTCAAGTATCCATAGGAAGGTTTTACCACATGTTCAGAGAAGTTGAAGGATTTTGACTTAACCAGAGAGTGAAATCGTAGAATCACAGAAGCATGGAATGGTTTGTGTTGGAAGGGACCTTAAAGCTCATCCAGTTCCAACCCCCTGCTATGCACAGGAACACCTCCCACTAGAGCAGGTTGTTCCAAGCCCTGTCCAACCTGGCCTTAGGTCACTTATGCTTGAGGTGGGATTCAGATGCCCCCTCAACACCCATAACACATCCAGCCGAAAATACCAAATAGACACATAAACATGAACACCATGGTTTGATTCCACTATTAAAAGTATCTATTCTATATTCCCATGCATATAACAGTGAGATGACCCCAGCTGATTTGCTTTTAACTTCAAACCTTGAGGTCTCCATCTGCTCTACTATTAGCTCAAGAACTGTACACCTTCTCAAGCCGTTACAGAAGATTCCATTTTACTGCAGATTTAACGTGTGCTTTAGCTGATACTAGACTCATTCAAATGTGCAGTAAAGTCCCTTTGGCCATGCTCACATCTCTTTGTCTTTGCTTTCTAAGAACTTTGGAGTTATCAAGTTTTACTGGCCAAAAATGCAGTGCAGAGCAAACTTCAGAATCACACAGAGAAGTATTTACAGAAACTGACATTTCAGTTTCTACCAGGAAATATTTGCACCAGATGTGCTTACACATGCCTCCATTCAGGACTGCAAAGGCCACCATGTGATTCATCTGACCAGTCGGAGTTAAGCAACGCAGATCAAATCTTGAGGCCTCATAACAAGTCCCCAGAGCAAACAGTTCAGAATGATCTTAAGGTCCTTTGCAACCCTCACTATTCAATGATTCTATGATTTTATGGTGTTTATGCAATAAATACAGATGGTCTGATAAAACCCCAGGACGCAGCAAAGTCAAGGGGCAGATTTCTCGCCTCTCCAGGCGCTTCAGGTCAATACCATCATGAATGGATTTAAAAACAAGTTAGAATTTGCTTTTATATCATCCATAAAGAGAAATGGAAAAGGCAGCACGTGGATTAATATCCAAACCCCTCTAATCTTGCTGGCGAATTGTTACAGTTGTAAATCCTGCTGTATCTTCTTTGCCTCATCATCTGCCTTTACTACATAAACCAGTTAGTAACTTAGATCGTCTGACATTAATTTTATTAGCCTGTTACTTAAACATATGCATATTTAAAACTTTAATTCTTTCCTGAACGTTGGACCATCTGATAGAAGGGACTTGAATAAATTTGCCATCACATCTGTAGTTCCTGGTCACTTCTCTTTCTCTCATGGGTATCACAGTGAGTGAATTCCTCTTTAGACATTCGCATCTTATTGATACTCTCACTCCCTGGACATGAACTGACTTGTGATCAATGAAATCAAAGAAGGTGGTATTGTGTACATGGACTTGGCCTTTTCAGTTCATCCCCTTTGCTAAGGCAAGATAGTTTAAGGCTTATTTTCAGTCTTTTGTCCAATCTAATGGTAAACTGCTCAAACAGTGGAGCTTCTCCCACATCCTTTGGAAGAATTTTCCACAGTCTAATAAGATTTCAGCACTTGGAAGTTTATCCTGTTATTCAGCCTAAACTTTCCTCTACTTAACATTGTGCTTTCAGTCCTTATACCCTTTTCACCATCCTAAACAATTCATCTTCTTCTCAGTGTTTACAATCCACAAGATTTCCTTCTTCCTTCCAAGAAGAAGTTTCCAATCAGTATTTATAAAATGGAAAAAGAAATGACAAACAGAAGGCTCAGGAGAAAAGAACCTCCTGCACTACAGCAGGCAGATGTTTGTGCACCAACTGTGCGTATTCAAAACAGACACTTTCTATAGCCTGCTGCTGTCCAACTATGCCACCAAAGGTGCTAGACACATCTTCAGTCCAAACGCACTCTGGGAACTAGAGAGCTGCATACCTTCAACTCCCAAAGTAATGCTTTAGGATTAAAAAAAAAGCCAAACAAAACCAGGATTTATTCTTTTCTTACTATTTTGATATTGTTATTTTTGACTGAGCATGAAATGATTGAGTTTACGTGGACAAGGGCTTGTTTGGGTTGTATGATGGTGCTTGGGCATCACGTCCATAGAAACAGTTAACCTCCCAGGATGCAGGATCTTTGTTGTGTCTGATGAAGGCAGACTTTCATTAGGCCTTTTACCACCAGCTCTTGGAACTCTTCCACTTCATGCAAGTAAAAAAGCCACAAATATTCCTCTACTTATATCAGTACCAGAAGCTGGAAGCATGGAATGCTTCAGAATGCTTTGAACCCCGTAATTGTCTCTTGTAATAATACATTTTTTACATTTGAACTCGTGAGTTATCAAGGAGAAAGAACGAAGCAACTTGGTTAAAATGAAGAATTAAATTATGGTTGTGGAAAAAGAAAAAGGTACTTTCCACTGGTCTCAAAAGAAAGTGTCTTTGGGAAAGAATGAATCAGAACGGATCTCTGTCCTCCTCTGTATGACTTTGAATTGTATTTCATGGACTGAGGGATGGACAGGAGGAAGCTCATGGTTAACATAAAGGTCTTCCATGTCTTGGAAGCATCTTGTGCTTTAGCACCTTCTACAAAATAAAAAGTAATGTAGTTAAGGTAGGTTTTATATCCTATATCAGACTGTATGAGAGAACAGGTAGATGTTACCATTATATGTTATGCCTCAACTAAGGAGCTGTTCAGCACCTTACCTAGATCACCATAATTAATGCAGCTCAGGTCCCTGCCAGCCCGTCTCCTCCCAGCTCTATTCCACACAGCACTAAAATCCCTTTTTGCCCTGATTTTGCATCTTATTTCTGTAGGTTTCTTAGATCTAGATTTGTACCTGGCGGCTCTTATAAAGGAAATATCCAGTGCCATTCAGTTTGGGTGTTTTGACTGTTTGACCATAGATGTGAACGCTGTGCTCTGAATAACTACTTAGCATTTGGCTTTTTTCATCTGGGACATCTTCCTCCTATGGATTCTAGATGAGCTTTATCATCATTTCGTCACCATGATCTTCCCAAAATATATTGCAGAATTCATCTTGGGGGATTCTCTAATATTTATACAAATGTACCTGAGGAAAGAGTTTGGCCATGGGAATCTTAATCCTCGCATCACACACTATGGCAAAATGTGTTGGAGGAAGCTGATGATGGAGAAGTCAGATTAAAAACAGTGGTGCAAGGAGAGAAAAAAACCCAAGCACAACTTATAGAAGCTGGTTCAAGACACTGGTAGTACACTCTCATTTGTTGGGACCCCAAATCCACAAAATACATGAGAAAATTAAAACAAAACCAAAAATGAAAAAGAGCAATGTTCTAAAAGGATTTACAGTACAATGATTTTGTACTGAATTAAAGGAGTATTTACATCTGGAAATATGTGCATGGAAACAGAGTCTTACTTTTTCTCTGCATTGATTTGATTATGCTTTCTGGGCTAAGACATCAGCGTTCAAACCAAAATGAGAATCTTTAACTCCTTTGGCTATCAAATGAAGCGGAGCAGGGGGTTAGCACCGTACAGGGAGAGCGAGATGTATTTGGATGCAAGAAGCAGCTAAAGGAACAATGAGGGAACATATCGTGATAAGGAGGCTCTTGTCAGCATTGTAAGATTTATAATTCATGGGATTTAATTAAAAAACTTGGAAATTATTCCTGGTTCAATCCCATTAAAACCTGGTGAGAACTTTGCTCCTTTGTTGTTTCACTCTCAACCCACCCTCAATGACCCTTTGGGAAAAGTGCTCTGTGTTTGCCTAAGGGGAGATCCAGGCACTGCCCTCCCGATCCTGTTTGGGATGTGCCCAGGGGGACCCCAGCTGCTGTGATCTGGGACAGCCTTTACCCAGGCCTGGATTAGCAGCATCCCATGGCAGAGGATCAGAGCAGACAGACCTCTTTGATGGAAGGGTGAATTGCCTGATACTTCTCACTATGGATTAATAGGAAACAAAATCTTTTGTTACCAGGCTGCCTTTGCTATCAAGAGCAGAGTCAGATAAGGTGAAAAAAGTCCATTTCTGTGCCTGGTTTATGTCAAATCTGTCTGGTTTGGCTTTACAGTCTCACACAGTAATAACTCACTGCCAC
>JANHGB010008133.1:0-80190 GCA_026283785.1 Coracopsis vasa
CTAATAATTCTTTACTATTTGTTGATATAGGGGACAAGGTATAGCTAAATCATTTAGAATATAACTTAGGTAAGGAACCATGGTATGTCTTAGGAACTTTGTAATTAATGGAGATGAGTATTTTCTTATCTGGGGCATCAGTCAATGAATGGGAAGACTTGATTTTCACATCTGGGTCTGACATTGACTTCCAGGGTGAACTTGGAAGGGTCATTTAGAGTCTTGATGCTTTTTGTTAAATGGGGGCTATGTTCATTTCTTCAGGATTGAAAGATGTGTACAACAAAGCCTCAGCTATCATATACATATCTAAGATGAAAGAGTTTCGTAGCCTAAATCTATTAATGTCCAGCACAGAATCTTGCAAGAAACACCCCTAAATCCACCAATCACTCTGAAAAGACATAAGCTTCAGTTGAGGCCCAAACCACCCTATTTGTGTGCATGTGTGAATAAGGTGGAGTTGCACAAGCAGTTTCAAGTTTCCAGGGCTTGGAACATGTCTTAGTTTTCCATAGTTTGAAAACAGTTTTAGGGTTGTTTATGCAATCACAAAAATGACCTGGGTTGAACTTTATCTTTAAATACTGATCTCTGTTAAAAGCAATTTTTGGCTTGGTTGAATTTATTTTATAGTCTGCTGATGACCCTTGTGGGTGCTAATATGGTGAAATATAGTAACAGTTCTAGGTTTTCTACCATCTGATTTCTTTTACCTCTGCATCATTCACTATTCATCCTCCAGTTGATGCAAAAAGAGAGTCTGGAGAAACACTGGTTCTGACTCATCAGCCTGAGTCATCCCACACAGTTCCAGACTTTCCACTGAAAAATGTAAGGGGAAAAGAGTATGAAATCAGGTAATTTAAACCAGTACAAGAATGTATATGTAGAGAGGGATGACTGAAAGTCATAGAGCCAAGTTTAATCCTGACATTTCATAAATTTTGAATGCTCAAATGACAAAAAAACTATTCTTCTAACAGATTTTTGAGGTTTAGTAAGGATGTTCAATTCCTTCCTAGCAGGTGATGGGAGAATGCAACTGAGGACAGACAGCTTTTGAGCAGCTGCAAAAGCTGAACGTCAGGTCCTTGTCAGCTTTCTCCCTCAATTCTGGCATGATCTGAGTCCAGACAACCTGAAGTTATCTGGTTTAACTCTGATGAAATGATTATCATCATATTTACCCGCTGTGGAGAGATCTGACATCCTCTCTGTAATCAGTTTCAGGCTACTTAACTATTGACTAGAAAACAGCTGAAACTCTCCATGTATAGTGCTCTCTGAGGACAAATGACTGTAGTGGCCATGTAAGGTCACACTGGGTAGGATGCTTGTTTGTCTTTTATACTTTGCCATTCTTTCTCTGTCATTCCTCAGCAGTGAGGCTTTTTCTTATGAAGGCAAAGCCATAATACACTAGAGTGGCCAGAGACACTTAGTAACTATGCAGTATGTAAGAAGAAAAAGAGAACTCTTTGAATTATAGAATCAAATGAAATATCCACTTTTCCTGGGAGGGTAAAGAAAACAGGAAAAGTAAAGAAATGACATCTTGGATAGGTGTGGGACAAAGATGGGTATTCCAGATATATCTGAATTTTAGATTTCTCCTTATGCTGCTGGTATACACACAAACCACTGTGGTTGTTAACTGGTGGTTTCTTATGGGACTGATTGACTTGTATAAAGTCTGTGCCTTAGTTTCTACATCCACGAAACATTTTGCTTTCTGTTGGATTAAATTCAAAAAGGTTTATCAAGTACAGTATATCTTTTGGGGGTGATGCTTATATTCCCCAGCTACAACTTCACTTACAAGGCTCAGTTCCAGCTCTGCAACTTCGGGAAGTCACACATAGGGGTGCTATGCAACTTGAAAGTCTTCACTGAATTCTGGGGAGCTGACCATGACTCTGTATTGTTGGGACAGTGCGAGTTTCTTTGGTCACCTATTATGTTTAGGCTCTGTGGGTCTGTATTCATACAGTGCCTCTAGCTGATCGTACAACTAAACTGTTCCTCACAAGAAGAAAATCTTCTTACTAATACAGTGGGGATTATAGTCATGCTACATTTACACTATTATAATAATAATGTACGCTGATGTAAGACAGAAATTTCTATATCTGTTCCTCAGTCCTTACTTTCACATTGCAAGATTTCAATTCGGAGATTCCATGTAGCAAGAAATAAAACTGCTTTCTATCTGAACCTTGAAGAGAGCTGTCTGTACCTAACAGCTTCTCAGTCCAAGCTGAACAAATCCTGAAGTCTTTTGCAGCAGGTATTAAGTTCAGGACATGTCTTTGTGCTAAGTAAGGAAGTTATTTGCTCCAGAAAGTGTGATTATTGGTAAGAATGGTAGTCATATCCTAAAGCTAACTGCTGAAGGGTAAACTCTGATTCATCTGAGGTATATGCATTGAGTGAAATGAAAAGAAAATTGCACAAATATTTGTGTTAGTTAATTGTGTTTATGTTAAAAGTTACAGTGTTTGTTTAATGTCTCTGCAAAATCTGTAAACTTGGCTTCTGGATGAAGGCTTTCCAATGCTGGTTAGAGTTACAGCCTTGAGTTCCTGTCACTCACTTATAGCACTCCTGCAGAAAATCCTGGCCTGTTTTACACCCAGGTATCCAACAAAGTTATAGTGGCTGCGCCATAACAGCCAGTGAAACATTTCACACACCAGTACTGAACATACAGACGTGGGGGCAGCTTTCCTTCTCTGTGGATGAGAGCAAGGTTTTGCG
Organism: Coracopsis vasa; assembly: GCA_026283785.1. Taxonomy (NCBI): domain Eukaryota; kingdom Metazoa; phylum Chordata; class Aves; order Psittaciformes; family Psittacidae; genus Coracopsis; species Coracopsis vasa. The sequence goes on from JANHGB010008133.1 coordinate 2,761, forward strand.
TTTTGCACCTGAGAGGTTTTTATTCTGCCTTTATTTCTGTAGCTCTTTCTATTTATAAGAATCAGACCTTACACAGAAATGTTACTTTTCTCTAACTCATGAAGTCTTCCCATGAGCTCAACTCTGGCAAAAAAAAGGCCAGTTCTAACACTCCTGATGAAGCAAATGCTATGTTAGAGCTAGAGAGACTTCAGTCAAGTTTTGCCAGTTTGTACCATCAGAGAATCTGGCCTTCAGTGTGTGGCATAGGAGCTATTCAGACACCCTTGTTCACTGTTAACTTCCCCTGAACACCCTTGTGTAATGAGAGCTGGCTCAGACACATTCCTTGAAGTCGGAACCATAAGCAACAAACACAGCTTCTGCTCATGCTTCTCAGAAACATCTAGAGTATTTATATGCAAAGCAAGGTGGGAAAGCTGGACCAGCACAGGACAGGCTTTGGCTTTAAGAAAAAAATCTCTATATTAATCTGGAGCAAGACTTCATTATTTGCTTAGTTCTACAGCAGAACAGGTTTCTGCTCAGTACTTGACTGCAGCAGAGCATCTAAGCATGCTTTTAGCACTGAGCAGTCAGTTCACTGCTAAATTAAACATGCTTTTAAGAGTTCTGATGGGCTGTGGCCTTCCATGTGTATGAATCTTAGTGTCATCAAGTAAATTGTGTGTGAAGAACTGCCACCAAGTATACACGCCAGTCTTGCAGCTGGTATCAAAGAGAATTTGATCTGAATATGCAAGATAAATGCTTTCTGTGTTAATAATTGATATTATTTTTCTATCTATTTTATCTATCTACTTAGTTTAAATGTGAGAACATGCTGACATTGTTGAGGCTTGCCCTTAACATGCAAGATGAATTTCAAATTCATTCTATCAGTTGTTTTTGATAGGAAATGTAAACAAGTAGGATCATTTTGCAGTGTCCTCCAACAGGACCTTCTGTTAATAGTGATAGGGTGTCAAGGATTTACACTGTTGGTAAGTCACGAGTATTTTCTCACCAAGCTTTGCTATTTTCAGTGAAACATATTATTGTTTACGGAAGCTGATTTAAATTGGAATTTAGTAGTACTGACATTTAATCTTTATTTTACCCGTGTCAGAATACCTAAAAAGTATTGAAAGGCTTAGATCTATTGGCACTTGAATTGACTAGACTGCATTAAGTTTCAAGCTACAAAGTTATTAACATCAAAACTGGTACAAAGAACCAAGAAGGGGAGATTGTCTTTCAGGTCAATGCTGGAGCACCAGGAATTGAAGTCCACACATTCTGGAGAGTTTTAAGAAGTCAATTTAAAGTGGCAGCTGTAACAGTGCATTAATGCTTGAGGATGCTTTCAAGCTTCAGGTTTCTAGGTACAGACATAAACCCTAAGATGTTTTTAGAAGTGTTTTTTTCTTCCATTAGCTTCCAAATACTTCTGAAAATCCCTTTATAAATATGCTAAAGATTGATAACTGGTCATTTGGTTAAATAAATACTACTTTCTTTGGAGTGAAGACCTGAGATACAATACTAAGAGATGCTGTAAAACATGGAATACATTTCCATAATCTTTTGCAAGCAGATGCAAGGTCAATCCTGACAGTGCTCTAGAGACCAGGTTGTCACAGGTGGTGTTTGTTGAACCTCAGGTTCCTCAGTCTTGCTGAGAGGCAGAAATCATTGGTTCCAATCAAACACCACACAAATATAGGTACAGGACTCGTGTTCAGCCCACAGTACTGAGCTTGTTTGCTCACCTGCATTGGCATTTGAAGACTGGGTAAGTAAGACAAGAAGCACATTAAAAAACCAAACATAAGTCACAGCATACACATGAGAAATGTGAAGTCACCTCTCCACAAAATACGTACATCTTTGACAAAAGGTGGCAATCCCTGACTTCTGACAAGTTCTTTCAATTTAATCATCCAGGTCAGCTTTCTCCTCATTCAGTTCTCATAGAAGCATAGTATAGTTTGGGTTGGAAGGGACCTTCAAAGGTCATCTGGTCATGGAGAGGTGCTTTGTTACAGAAAGCTTCCTAGCAAGTCCTAAGTGCTTTTGAGCCCACAGATTGCTTACAGTTAGGGCCAAATTCTACACATTACTCATGGTAGGCCCAGTGCACACTCTCACCCAGAGTCTGCCTTCTCAAAGGTCTAGTTAGTTCCCAAACTTATGCTCCCAGCAGGCATGTAAAACCATGGCTGGCCAGAGCACTCTGATGTTTCCCTGGTAGATCGCGAATTTAGGGAGATGACTGTATGCATGTGTTATAAATAGATAATGTAATTCCCAGTCTTTAAGGTTCACAGTTTCTGTTAGCATCATAACTAGAAATGGTTTCTTGGGAAGGTTAAGATCATGCTTACCTTGGCTGATAGAAAAAAAATCAGGAATGCTGATTCCAAAAGGCCTATCTTGGATGGTTGTCTCTAATAAGGCAGATGGTTTTCATCCACTGCCGAGTTCATAGTAATACACACTCACTGTCCACATGTTCTCTGTAACTGCAATCATTTACGTGCAGTGCTAAATAGGGGTGCTACAGCCTAAGTGAGTCAAATTCCATCTTGTTGACACAACCCACTTCAGCTGTTACTAAGGCAAAAATGTTACTACACTATAATTAATCTGGCCTGAGACTTCAGAATGTCATTAAAGTAGGTTGCTGTCTCTTTTAAACACTGCATTTATCTATAGTAGAGTGCAAAAAGCAGAGCAAAATTAAAATCAAATGCAGTGACAGCTTCCAAACATGAAAAAGAATCCTACCAACATCAACAATGTTATATTAGTATATGATAAAGCCTAAACAAATGTGTTAAGCGAAGAACATGGCTTTCTGCACTCCACACAAAATACATGGCGGTGCTAGGAAAAAAAAAATCCCATTGGCACAGTTAACTATGGACCTTCAGAATTAAAAGATAAACTACTTCAAACTTAAAAGATAAAGGCTTAATGCCTACAGAAAACTAGACTGACTGCCAGAGCCAAATGCATATGCAGCACTTGTACTAAAACTCCTCATTTGAATTGCTAAGACACTTTTCAAACAGCTTTTTGTCTATTTGATGTGAAAACACGATGGAGTAGCAACACTTGCAAAATTCAGGGGTGTTGAAGTGTTTTGAGCATCAGGATTGAACTCATCTGCCTGTAAGAAAAGGATTGCAACAGCCTCAGAAGAAAACTAATGTTTGGGTGCAATTGAAAGGATTTGTGGCTAAACCATAAAGTTAAAATTCTTATTTATGATGAATCATTTCTTCACTATAGAAGGGGAAAAGCAACAGAAATCAGCTCCCTCCACTTCTGTAGTTATCATCTTATATTTGTTACCTTAAAGAAATATTCATGGAAGACAATTTTTTTTCTCCTCTTTATTAGAGGCCTAAAAAATCAGAAGAATTAGTAGAGTGCAAGAGGCAGTGCCTTGCTTTAATCTCCTTTTCTTCAGTGTATGCCATACGCACTGGACAAATTGCTCTGGCATAAAGGCAGGGGAAATCCTCAGCAAAACAACTTAAGGAAAATTTGGTCTTAGGGAAACCTCTGGTTGTCTTTAGCAAGCAGAATTAGAGAGACCTGGTTTTCAGTAATGTGTAGAATTGGCAACTAATGCCTGGATCTTTGAGAGAATTCAACTCCATTTTTGTCATCAAAACATGGAGGCTGGATGTTCAGAACTGGTCGGCAGCATGTGATGTGCTGAGTCTTCTCCATCTGGCCAGATGAAGCACTATTTCAGCATGGAGAAATAGAAGCCTTGGATCCCCCTTTTATGAGAAATATTTGGTACCACAGATACAGCTCACCAGGACCCATCATTATCATTGTTATTATTGAACACAATGTTTTTGTCAACTGAGTTGCTTCCTCAGGTTCTCAAAAAAGTCACTTTACAGGTTGAAATATATAGTTTATGCAAAAAATGCTGACAAGTGATCAAAAGACACAACTGCTTTTAAAATAACTCTCATAAAACAAAACTAAAAATGGTTTTGGAAGGCTCAGGAGCATGGATTGAAAGTATGGTTCAGTTTCAACAGGACTTCATGCTACCACAATGACACAGGTCCTGAGCAGCAGAGACAGAGCAATCAGCCTGCAAATACTCTCGCAGATGTGCTCCAAATCTGCAAACCCTGGGCCACAGCCATAGGGAGAACAGTCAGAACTGATCTGTATTGCTGATAGCAAGCGCTTTAGGGTGCTTGTGATAATCAAGAGGAGCAAACTAGCTATTAACTAATTGCATTAAAGAAGCATGAGAAGACCTCAGCTGAAGGATATAAAGAAAAATATGTTAAGCAAAATAGAAAAAGATGGTGATAAAAGATGTTGCTAAGCATAAACTAAGGAGCCAGTTGTGGGGAAGGGACGAGTCTTTGACAAAAGACCTGATTATTATCGAAATTCAGGTGAAAATTCTTGGAAAGAGATGTAAGAAACCCCAGAAATGAACATTTGCCAAATAAAGAAATTCACACTGCACAAGAATGGTGTTTATGGAAGCAGCCAGCTCTGGTATAGTATGTCCTGAACAGAATTCAAAGTACTGTATGAAAAAAGGCAGAATACAGAGTTCACCTAAACTAACCCAAACAGGTTAACAGCATTGCAGCAACCATCTCAAATTGAGGCAATGCCTAGCAGTAGGAAGAAAGAAAGTAACTTCCAGTACATGCAATTTTGTACATTGTCTTCTCTTTGGAAGACATCATACTCTTTTAAAGTATTTTGGGTTATGTTCAGTACCAGAGGTGAGACATTTGAAAATATACTATAAAATTAAAAGGTCTAAAATATAGTTGTACTTAAACCCTTGGGTTAGGAGCGCAATAGAAGTGTTAGACGAGTCATCCCTTTGGTTAGGGCTGGTGGAAAATGTTGCCAAAATAACTAACTGCCTAAATAGGGCACTATGAAGATCAGATGATGACCTGGATATTGTCCTATGCAATTATAAGTAACAACAGGGTGTTGTTGCCTGTCACCAGCTTGTGCTTTGTTCAGGAAGAAAAGTGACAACCAAAATGGCACCAGGTAGGAAAAGATGCCGAAATCATTATGGACTGCCAAGCCACAGATAATAGGGAAAACACAGAAACAGACCACGTGATTTGGGATTCTGGGATACTCCACCATCTTTTGTAAATGCTGTTCTACTTCTCTATGGCTAGAAACTGGCTACAAATGGAGATGTTAGCCTAACAGTTTGCTCACATAAATCTATTAGTCCTGAATATCAGCTAGAATGGAGGAAAAGGTTACAGAGATGTCAGAAGGAAGATTAAAAGCATTAAGCATGGTGCCCCTGGCTTTTTGCCTAGTGGCTTAAGGCAAGAATCAACCTCAAAAGGTTGAGGTAACAGGGCATGAGGACATGAAACAACCAGGTCACCAGGATTTACAGCCTGGTAGTGCTGATGTTCCAAAGAACCACTTTTCTGAAGATTTCCTCAGGGCATTTCAGAACAGTCTTGGTGAACTGTAAGTATTTTGAATTTTATCTTGTATTATTAACTCTAATATTTGGCATTGAATGTGGTACTAGACCCAGGGCCAGTAAAGCCGGGGTTCCATGCATCACAGGCAGGGTGAGCAGTCAAGAGGAACAACATGAGAATAATGTAGACCTATTGAAAATATATTCACGACCAAACACAACAGACCCCCAAAACTATAGTTGAGATAGAGGAAAGACAATGGCAATGACTGCTCCAATAGTGGTAGTAACTATGAATATCCATGATGAGGCTGTCAGCCTACACCTTCCACAGCTGCCAATAGGATGGTATGATGAAAGTCAGAATTTGAGACCAATCTGTTCTCAGGTGTAACATCCCATCAACTAGAAAAAAATGGATTAAGGGCTTCCAGAGATAAAATTTGCACTTTGTTTAGATGTCACTCTTGACTAGCCTCCTCGAACTTGTGCAGTTTCTTTTTGAGACCCTGTTTTACCCCCAAACATCTGATGGCTACAGATTTCATTGAAGAGTTATTAACTTCATGAAGAAAGTCATGTTTCTTTTGTTTTAAATCTATTGCTTGACAAATTCACTGGACAGCACATACATTTTATTTGGGGAAAAACGGTTAACAGACCTTTCTAACTCTCCTACTTCAGAGTACTGAATATTAATAGAAACTTTCTATGGACCTCTGTCACATTCAGTGCCTGTTCACTAATTATCTCTTTCAAGACAGAACCCTACTTTGTTTAGCTCCCTTGAGGGAACATGATTTATGTCTTTGATCATTGTTGAACTATTCCACATCTTTTATGTATCTACTATACATTTTGAGGAATGACCAAACCTGCATGCACAGTTTTAGAAGAGACCACATCACAAAGGTAAAATGTCTCTTTTTATCATCAATTCATTGCTTAGTATTGCAGTTGCCTTTTCTATTCCAGTTGAGCACCGATTATTCCACTATATTTAAGGACTTAAAGAACTGACAGAAAAAGCCTCCAAAAGGGATGGCACAAATATTCTTTTCCTCTTTCTTTTTTTAAATCTAAGCACTTACTAATCTTAGCTCCTTTGCTATAGGACAGGATATGACCCGCTGTATGCCAGCTTACGGGATACACTGCCCTGTGGAATGCAGGTTTTGCATTTGCATTGCCCCAGCGTCAAACAGAAAGTGAATAAAGGGAAATATGGCAGAAGTAAAATATTTACTGACTTAACAATGTAAAAGATCAATATATCAAATAAAATTGACTTTCTTTGATATCGTAGCACAAGACTCAGAAATCTCATCGAAGACAAAGGGAGTTCTGCCGCTAATTTCAGCATTTCAACAAGGCAAGAATGTATTATAGATGGTCTTATACACCTGTAAATACCAATCCTTTGAGTAGTAAGAGGAATCTACTATTTCTTTGTAGTAAATCTGCATGTTGTCCTTCTTTCTCTCTGCTCTCACGGCCAAACAAAGCTTTTAATGATGTTTACAAGTCAAAATGGCAATTGTATTTGCTACTTCAGTGCCCCTGCTCCCAAGATTATTCCTGCACAATTTATAATGTCAAATTGGGTGTAGATTTCTTGTTGTTTGCTTGTAATAGAAAAAAGGTCTTTTCATTTTTCAAACTAACAAGTTACAGAAATGAAACAAAAATGTATGTGAAACTAATGCTAGTAAGGCTGACCCCCCTCTCCCTTCCAGAGCAAGAAAGTTTGGAAAATGTAGAGGGGTTTTGTTAGAGATCACTGTCCCTCCATTTGCTGCTCTGAACTTTCCAGGACAGAAACTGGGACAAGCAACAAAATAAAAAGGAAAGAAAATTGTATCTTGAATGTTATTCCAGTTACTGGACTCAGTGGCATGAAAGACGGGAAATAAATATTTGAAAACTCTGAAGATTTAAAAGATTAATTTTTATATTATAAAATAACAGCTAAAAATTTTCAGTTGAGTTTCAGCCTGCTTGTAAGAGAAACAACTCTGAAGTCTCAAAATGTTACACTAAATTTCCATTTACTTTTTTAAGCAGTTATATGACTGAGGGTGTTAGATGAGGGTCTGTTTCCTCTCTTCCTCTGAAAAAGCAGGAGTAACATAACATAAGTTATGCAACAAAAAGTGGATGAAAATATTTTTTCACCCAAATAAATTATTCCTAATCCAATCTGAGCCAAATAATTCTTATGTGATTCTAGGTAAGTCACTTAAACTACAGTTTCTCTAGAGGGCCTGTTGTTTATGGTCTTGCACAAAATCGAAGTGTTTGACTCAAGACAACAGCTCCACTCATCAGCCACTGGAAGCTGCTTTTCTCATACTGAATGTTTTCCTTTTTTCTTAAGTGCTTTTTTAATTCTTTAAAGACTTGTAATTTCCTTCCATTGTTCATGGGCCTTTTAATCCAATCAGTGGGAAAAGTCCTAGAAAGATTAAAATCTTTACCTGCTTTTGAAGCCCAACTTTTTCCAATCTGATAGAGATATAAAATTTGTCACTGAGTAGACATGGTTCAATAGACTCGTGTATACATATTTAGTGGACTAATTCCTTCTTGACCAAAAATCATTTTAGACTTCACTTCAAACAAACAAAAAAAGAAGTAAAGCTGTCATATTAATTCAGTTCCCTGATCGATCCCTCAGGGAAAGGGCCAGCATTGCTTTTATTTTAAAAGCTCATATGATGTGTTTAGTTTGGTTCTGTAGTTATTTGTTCAGTATGCAGTGCAAATTTTTCTGGCTACAGACATAGGATATGGTAAACCTTTGCCTGGATCAATGTCCAACCTCTTTTAAGTTGTGGAGAAAGTTACTCTCTCATAAAGTTCAGACCTGCCAGACTCAATAACTCTACAAAAATGTTCAGATGAAAATTGCTTCAAGCAATCCTAGTAGAAAGCCAGCACCTCACCCATAGTTTAAAGTTATGATCCTTATCATAATTAATTCAATAAAGAAGTAATGTACTTCAACCTAGGCATAGAGAATAATTTTCTGTCCTTACTGGTATAAACTTTCAGCTTAGGGACGTTTAAACTCTGGACCTGAACCTTTAGAGCAAATAATAAATTACAGACCTAGAGCCAGCAGATTATACCTGAAGTTGAACCATTATAAATATGTTGGTATGTCTAAGATGAAATGGTGCACTGGGTAGGAGTAATAAAATGTATAATACTAATCATAAATATAGTAAAATATACTAAAAAAAATGTTCTTTTACAAATTAAACACTAACAATATTTTTGAGCTGTGATTACATTGAAGAGTAGGAATTTATCCACAATTCTTGCTCATCTGACATACCTTGCATCTGAAATTTAAAATCATTTTTTCTGCTGGTGAAGCATAGAACTAATTCACTGTCAAACAAACCAACATATTTGCAGAAGACTTTTTTTTAACAGATCCAATCCCAAGTGATTCAAGTATTTCATTTATGATTCACCTTACTTTAACTTTATGGCTCTATTGTCACACCTTTTTCTGCACTACCGTGAGAAGCAGACCCTACTGCAGAGATATGCTAACCTATTCTGAAATACCCTTAACACACGGAGGAGTAACTGGCCTTTTGCCTGTCTACCCATCTGAAGATTTCCATTCTTTATTCTGGAGAGAAATATGGACTGATAACAGCTGGCCTGTGAAGAAATATCATAGGTGTAGAGCTAAGTAAACATGCTACAAATATTCTTCAATGTATTCACTGTTATTTTTACAATATGCATTTAATAGCAAGAAAGAAAGAGGACTTGAAGGGAAGGAGCAGGCCCACTGAGTGAATGCAGTAAGGTAGGAGAGGTTGGTTTTGGACACTTACATAAGTGTTCTTTGCGTCATCTTCAGGGGTATGTTAAAGCAAATAGTCATTTGTTAACAGCAAAGATGCAATGGGAAAGTTGAGTGTGTACTTCTTTAAATTTTAGCTTTTATTTTATCAGCTCATCTCACATTCCAACTCATTGCATTCAGTCCTTTCTGTGCTGCAGTGTGATATAACTTGCTGCAGTGTTAACAGTTCCAAAACACGTAAATTGCTTTTCCAAGACATCTTATCCAAAACAGATATCCCCTTTTCACTAATTTAGTTTGAATATTCATAAAGAAGCTTTATGAGACCTACTTAAAACACACACACTACATTTATCACATGTAACAAATGTATTTTTAATCCTAATATGCATGGATTTGTATGTGGTTTCTACTGTTTGTCCTTACTGCTACCCATATCTATTTATATTTTGTTCTCTCAGTTCTTACTGTGAAGTTCTTACTGTGTATTAACCATGTCTCTGCCTTTAAAATAACACAAGATGCAAATTGCAGAACTAGTAGGAAACATTTGTGACCTAAAGTTTCAAGAATATCCAAGCACCGATGGATAATTCCAGATAAATTACAACTGCAGCCTTAGTTACAAGAGAGTATGTACAGCACCCTGACTTGCAAATGTTCACCCAGGTGAAAAATTCCAGTGACGAAAAGGATTCCCTGGTTTGGTTTGGTTTGGTTTTTCATATAAATTACTGAATGAGGGAGAGTTTGCAGGATTTTAACTCATCTAAAACTCTCTTGATAGTGCTAAACCAATATGTAATCCTAAAGCAAAAAGCAAGCCAAAGCTCTTTAAAAGAGGCTCTGAGTAGAATTTAAATGAAATTGATTTTCACATGTATTTTCTGACTGAAAATCATTGCCTTGGGTGTACCAGGATAAAACAAAATTACATATTGTGCTTTAAGAACTACATTTCTCACTTAAATACCCTTTTGTTAGTAACTGTGTTGTAGGTCACCTTTCCTCAACCAAGTAGCCTTTACCCTGTGTGCGTAGTTTACATTATATGAATTATCACTCTCAAGCTTACTTGTGTACAAGATTAGGCTCAGATAATGTCAGTAGATGTTACTCTCTAGAAAGATATTTGTATACTTGCACAATTTTGAAAGTAACCCTGTATGGAATTTCAGGTTCTTTTACGCTAAATTACCTCCACTTCAGAAGTGTCTTAAATAAATTTAATTTCATGTATGTGTACATACAATCACATCATCTAAAAACTTACCCAGCAATTAAAACCCTAAAAGCAGTTCAAAGGATTGATCAGCTATTTACAGTACGCACAAACCAAGAGCTATAGGAAGTAAGTCAACACACTGGAGACCGGTTGCTGTTACAACAAATGTGCTTTTGCCGGAATGTTTGACCAACACTTGCAACCCTGCACCCCCACCCCCTTTGAGTCCCCCTTGGATTGATTAAATTGGCTCAAGATGACACCAATAATTGGCTCAAGATGCCGCTTCGACAGACCCAATGATCCATATCTTTGCATTCCCTAAAATCAGTCCTTTCAGCTCTGTGTTAGATTTAGGATGGTTTACATTGGCTCTGTCACAAACATTTTAATAAAGTCCCAGAGAAACCTCAAACTGGTGACATCATTGGATGGTGTTAAAAAAAGGCTCCACTTTGCTGGTGAGTTGTTAGCCTTTATAATCTGATCAGAATCTTTTTTTTCCACTCTATTTTGTCATTCCTTTAGGACTCTCTGCAATTAGGACCAGAGTATTAAAAAAGAGAAAAAAAAATAATATCAGCTATAAGGAGAAAACTATTCTATGTATTTTGACATCAAGTAGTAAAATGAGGAAGAAAAGCAACCTTAAACACTTACTGCATCCTAAGGGCAGGACACCTTAAACTAAACGCCTTAAACTAAAGGGCTGGGGGTGTTATTTTTGAACTATTAGATGAATTAATTACAATTAAAGTGTTGGCTGTTCTCCTGGGACTATTATATAATTGAAATGCAAAATAATGTTACCAAACTCACTGGAAAGGATAATACTTATTGAGATACTTGTAGAAAATAAACTGCAAATTCTTCAGCGTGTCCCAGTCCTGAATGTCCATCTGGATTCAGATAATGCACACAAGGCCTGCTTCTCCTGTAATTTATATACATATAAAGAGAAAGATGTTCCACTGGTAGCTGAGGAGCTGTGCTAGTTGCAAGTCGGAGGCTGCTGAGAATCATTCCCAGGCCATTTGTCTGTTTTTTCCTGAATGCATGGCTTTTAAAGATTAGCATTTTTAGCTGTAAATTCTCATCCCCCCCAAGAATGGAGTTACTGAGGAGCTCCACGGCACAGGCACTCCTGTTATCTGATATCTAGGCTCCTTAAGCTTTCCAGTTTTTTGAGTTTAAACAGATGACAGTCCTTGTGTCATCAGATGTTATTACTTAATTACTTTTAGCAGTGGACTTTACAGAAAAAGGTTATTCTGAGTATTTTTTTCCACAACACACTGGAAAATTGGATGTGCTTTTCCTTTTCAAACTCAAGGGCTGATTTCATGTCCTGAATTTCCATACTATTGTCCTTAACAATATGAAAATCCCAAGTAAGGGAGAGCTAAAGTCCACACCCAGTTTAAAGAACAGGAACAGCCTGCTTTGCAGGTGCCAGGGTTGCTGTGATAACTAAATCTTATTTATAACATAGTAGCATCCTGACACTCAGCCACTGCCTGAGAGCCACTGATGCTAGATGTTGTACTGACACGTGGTAGATGCTCCAAGCCCTTATCCCACCCTTGATAAATGGAAATCAAAACTGAGTAGGTCAGCAGAAAAGGAAACAAAAAGATAGGAAATGGCTTATTTACGGTCAGTAGCAGAACCAGGATTTGAAGATGGGTCTTCTACTCTGTGCAGAGGCAGCAGCGTAAGCAAAACATGACTGGGATACTTCTACACTACAAGTTGCTGTGCAGCTACATGTAGGTTAGTATTGGTCCCATTCACAAACAAGGTATTTGAGAGCAGGAGGTTGTACATTTTTCCTTCTTTCTTTATAAAACAAACAGTTGGGTCCAGATGCTTGGGTAGTGCGAATCGGCGTCACCACATTATCATCCTCAATTTACACTTCCCACCAAAGGAAAGGGAGGCCTTTTGATTCCTACAGCCAGTTTGAGCTCTCCCCAAAAATCAAACACAAATGCTATCAAATGCTGTGCTTTGCTATCAAAACACAGAAATATTTATTCTTCACACATTAGTTAAAAACATGATAGCACGCTATAATGAGCTAACAAAAATAATCTGCCTTTCAAAACCAAATCAGCTTTCTCACCAGACTGAATGCTTACAATGAGTATAAAAGCATAATGATACTGTTGCATAAATACTGGGTGAATATAGATAAAAGTATTATTTTCCTTATTCTGTGCTTTTTGCAACTGTAAAATACAGTTAGCTTTAGAAAAAGCCTATTTTTTAGAAAATATTTCTTGTAAGTGCTAAAAGCCTGACTCTTTTACTCTTTTCCCCTCTTTTTTTTTTTTTTTTTTTTAAGAGAAACCACACCAGGATAACTGCAAGCATATTTCCAAAATAAAATGAAAAAGGTGATTTTTCAGGTTTCAATATGTAACAGCTTTTTAAATTATCCAATACGTTGCCTTGATTCTGTACAAATGTTCCCTTCCTTCAAAGAGACAAAAAAGCATGTACTGCCAGATCTGATTGTATGGAGAGAGTGGATCTGATCCCCTTGTCACTAAGGTTACTAATCAAATTTCCATCCAATATGCTCATGCAGGATTTCCTGATCAAACACTTAAATCTGCCCCCTCTGCACCCCCATTAGCTAACATGTTTTATATGTAGCGGGGTCATCAAAAGTGTAATTCCCTTAAAGAAACCTAATCCTGCCCTCTTGTCAACCAGCAGATAGCTAATAACGCTTTCTATCTTACATTTTTTGAACATCAATAGCATACAAGAAATTAAGATCTTATTTTAATCTCACAGCAGATGTTCAAAACAAAGGTATGGTGCATGTATGTTACATGTATTTTAAAACAGTCAGGTGAAGAAATAAATAAGGAAGTTTTATATGAGATTAACTTATTGTTTTGGGTTTTTTTTCCCCCAGGAAAATATAAAGTAGGTTTTTGTTTCTGTCTGAACTGAGTAACTAATGAAGTATTAGAGCCCAGTATAGTTTCTCTGCTGAAAAAACACGATCTCAGGCTGATGCCTAAAGGCAATGGTTTGGGAAAGCTGCCGAGGCACCAGAGACCTGCTCCAGTGAGTCGTCACAACCGCTGTGCTCATCCTCATACACGCTCCCCGTTCCCACCTGAATCTCTACAATGTCTCTGCTCCGAGTACTCACTAGATGTTTTGTCGCTGCTTTGCTTCCCTTCAAATGAAAAAAAAAACAAAGCAAAAGAAGAAAACAATCAAATCTATTGCAATGCAAACAAGATTTAACACTGTTACCTGAAGTGGGTTTTATTCTCAAAACCACCTTTTTTTAATAATAAAAACCAACCATGAAGACTTGGTTCAAGGTTTGGTTTTTAGTTTGGTTTTATTTTGTTAATGAATTTATTAACATGCTGAATAAGAATTTTCACTGACGAAATAGATCTGCCACAACGACCCTGCTGGAAATCTGTGTGTGGGTACCTTTGGGCTTTCTTTTTCTTTTTCTCTGAGCAACGATCACAATCAGAGTAGCAGAAGTGGGTCAGGAAATTTAACCTGACTGGTCGAACTCTGGGCTGAATCTGGAAGGTCTACAAGGCCCAGGTTTGTCAGAACTCAGTGGATTATATGCATCTGAGTGGCAAAACAGATTTAAAATGCTGTCTATTTCAACTTAACATTTGCCCTAGACACTGCCGAATTTCAATCCATAGGACTCTATTGACTCAGCTTTAGCAGTCAGCGACGTCAGTTTCTAGATGAAATTCTGAATTGCTGTTGTTCAGGTTTTTTCCCCCCCCTCTGATACATGGTCATTTAATATTTTATTAATATGTAAAGAGCACAAGCGCAATGTAATCCTGGTATTTTCATCTTTGGTTAGTGGTATTTTATGAAGTCGATATATAAAGTTGACAGATCTGAATGATAAATACTTCATATGAAATTTTGTGGGACCTTTTAAAAGTATTTTAAGTGCAACTGAATGATTTCTACTACTGTAAATGGTAAGAAAATGTGTTTTAAGCAGATAAATATCATTTTGCAAATTGTGTTTTGCAAATTGTTTCAGGCTTTTAATGATTTTAAAATGACTTTCTGACTAGAGTTAAGGAGAAAGAGCATAAAAGGATGATTTAATTTACTTCACATTTTTCTGTACAATATCTTTAATGGAAAACAAGTGGATGGCTTATGCTTTAACTAGAATAAAATTTAATATAATGATGTATAGGAGCAAATTCAGCTCCAGCACAAGCTGCAGACAGTCAGGGAACACTGGGGGTGTGAGCGTGTTAAAATAAAGCACTCGCTATGCTAAAAGTTCATTTTCTTTTTGCCAATGAGGTTTTTTCAGGCTTTTCTCTGATATTGCAGAACATCTTTAAGCACTGAAATAATGATAAAACACTTTCTATATGGTGTTTACAGACATTTTAAATGAACAGCTTGGATTTTAGTTCCAAAAACTTAAGAAAGGCTTCAGGAAAAGTGAATTCTTGGAACAATTTGACATAGCAAGAAAATAATGTGCACACTGTAAGTTCTTATTTGTTTGTGTACAAAAAAAATTTGTTTCCTTGTAAACTTGGAACTTTCATTTAGTGTTGTAGGCTGAAATCTTCATTTTGATGCGAATAATGCTCTAATCTAACATCTAGTACAATCTTAAGCTTCTTTTTTTACTCTCAGGATATTAAATATACTTAGAAGTTTACCAGATCAGCCCAGTCATTGAGAAGAAAAGACCCGAGTAAGTTTCCAAATAGTAATAGGAGTCTTAATGAGAGATTTCAAATGAAAACAGCAATGAGTTATGCAAACGCAGCTGATATTGCATCATACTCCAAATCTTCTCTAAATTAGCTCTATGTCAGGGGGCTGTGCTGAGAGAATAGGTTCTTGTGAAAGTGCATCAGATTAAAAAAAGTTAGAATAATATCAGTTTACTGCAAGATCTAAGAGATCATTACATTTTATTGCAATGAGCAAAGTTTTTAAGTTCCTTTTTTGGTTGTATTTGAGGAGGCTGTTTCATTTTAAAGCCATAGCTCAATATAGCTCAATTTAATATATTACTTTAAATAATTACTTTCCTATTGTTTTCCAACACAAAACATTTCCTGCTTTTAGTGCCACCATGCTAAGTAAGTAGATCTTGCCCAAGAGACAGATACTGTGAGTGCTCTCAGAAGGAGAAGTCCTTTAACGTGAGCCATGCTAGAAGAATGTCTGCACTAACTCTACTTTCTGTACAGGGAGGTAGAAGGATGCCAGGTAAATACTGCATGTCATAAAGTCTGCCTACAGCTGAAAGAAAATACATCAGAGAGAAACATCAGCTTTTTTACATTTAACAGAACAAAATCTGACTGTTATGGGTGTTCTTTGTCATACACTGTTGTAAAACATCACAAAGGTAAGTTGTCAGACTTAGTGCAAATTTTGGCCTAAAGCTCTGCAGTAAAACTTGAGTTGCCAACATTAGAGACTATAAAAATCAGACAAAATCATGAATGCATACCAAGAATTCAGTTATAACTCAGTGACAGAATACATCCCAAAATGATGCAGAAAAAAAACTCTCACTAGAGTTTTAGGGTTGCCAGTTGTGACATGCTACACATGGCTGGAGTGCAGCAGTGACTGAACTAAGTACCAGGAATATGGCTAGGATGTAACTGATATATACCTAGACAGTATCAAATTAATATTAGAAACTTTGTATGTGTATATATATGTTTGGCTTTCATGTAAATATTTATATAGATAAGTTTCACATAAGAATAATGAATTTTAGTTTAATATATACAAGCTTTTAAAATTATTGTGTAATAGCAAAGACATATTGGTGCAATATATAATAGCCTTGTGAATAATAATTGTTATTAATGATCTTCATGATAGCTAACAATGTGGGCAGGCCTCCTTAAGCTGACATCATCCATGGGAGCAAATGCAAGATTGACATGTCTAGCTAAACTTCACAGCCATTTTTCTCATTAAAGCTACTTATCTATTCATTTATCTATTAGGTTTGTTGTAAGCATCACTTCTGCATCAACGGATTCAGTGCTTCTGCATGTTAGCTCCATTTTAGGAGTGTGCGACTGAGCTACACATATTAAGTGACTGCTGAAGTTAGACAAGAAGTCATTAGTGACAGAAACTGACAGAGAGACACTGAAGCTCAGTCTTTCCATCTCCAAAGTCTTCATGTGAAAGATCATCCTGTTTATGCCTCTATTGAATATAGAAGCCCCCTCAGGTGGGGGGTGTACTGAGCAGCCCCAGAACAAACCCACACTCCCTCTCGGCAGTGTGTTAACCCTGGGAAGATGTGCGCTGCTCCAGAGGCAGATGTTTAGGCAGGAGGGCAGGAAGGAACATTCATCACCACAAATCAGAGCTGCAAGAAGATTACAAAGAGAGGCATGCTGTTAGCCTTTCCTCAGCTGTTCACCTTGCGCTTTTGAAATAAACTCTCTGAAACCCTAAGTATTTCATGTACCTGTTATTTATAGAGGATGAAATACAATTCGTCTTTAAAAGGATGTGGGTTTGTTCCGGGGGGCTGCTCAGTACAAACTCCACCTGAGGAGAAGAGACGGCTTGAATGTCATGGGAACTTTTACCAGTTCTCTCTGAAATAGGATGCAGTGAGTATGAAAGAAAGGTGGGCACCTACCAAACACTGGCATCTTGCAAAGTTTCTTGCTCTCTTCCCTCACATGTGTAACATAAACATTGCATTTTAACCAAATTTTTGCCTGTGCTTATCTAGATTCTGGCTTTCTGTTGCACAGGTCTGTAGCTCTCTGTAGGTGCCCTGCAGCTATTAGAGAGACACTGATATTGTACGTATTTTGACACTTCCTAAATCTAGAGAGGGAGTGCATGAATATCAGGGCAAAGGGAAATAGAGAAGTAATTTCCAGAATACTTTCAAATAGTACAACCTCATACAGGTATCAATGAATAAAAGGCACTGAGAGCCAGCACTGCACGAGAAGTCACGTGGAAGCCCAGAGTTTGTGACTTGCCAAGGTCACCCCGCAGCCATGACAGAAATGGGAACAGGCCAAGGTTTCTCAATTCCCATAAACATGCCTTTATTTTAACATAAAATGCGACAGTGACGTGCAAAGACATGTCCCCCAGCAAATATTGAGTGTATATATATACTTCAAACTGCCCTTGCTGATGCCCACAGGTACATGAGCCTAAAAAATATGCTTAAAATGCAAATGCTAAAAAACAAAAGGCAAATTTCTTTGGAAAGCTGTGAAGAACTCTGTGGCACATTTCTCTATCTCCTATGCCACGCCCAAAGGTAAATATTTCTTGTTTGTTGATTATAAGAACTGAAGGCTTCATATCAGAAGTGCTGTGTGTTTGGTTTAGGCAGGAATATTTTGATTTTGAAGAGGGATGCTCTGGTACTCTCTGTGAATTGTTTAGAAACAGATACACTGTGGAGGCAGTAGAGAATAAAAACAAAGATAATCTTCCTCTCTAAAGAAGAAAGCTATTTATTTTCTTCTTGTTTTGCCCACTGCAAATGAGAGGATTTCTCATGGCTTTTTGTTTTCTTGCTTGGCTGCATTTTGCTCAGAAATAGCTGCCTGGACAATAAATATTGTATGAAAGGAAAAAATAAGATGACTTTAAGAAGCTTCCTGTTTTAATTCTAATGAAACAGACAATTTTTGTTGGTATTTGAGGTGTAAGAATTTGAATATGTTCCTCAAATTTAATAAAGAACAAAAATTACCAAAAAACAAATACAGGCAAAAAAAAAAGAGAGAAACCTAATCCTGGGATCTCTAATCAAAGAATAGCTTAATTTTTCCATAGTGACACTTTGGCCTCAGGGAAATAATAATTTGTGTTTTTTTCAATTACTTCATTTTCCCCACATTTGTTTTTTCAGTGGTTGAAATTAAATTAGTTAAATTAGACATTGTGTTACTCCATAAGCAACAAGGTAGAAATCGGTGTAGCTTCAGTTACAAATTACACAATCAAATCTACTTGTTCTGCTTCACGTCGTAAATATGGCCACAGGGTACTTCTAATGGACTATGTGTTAAAAAGAAATCAAATAGTAGAAATACTGCAAAATACAAGTCTGAAAAAACAACAACATTCGTGCTCCTTCTGAATGGGACTTTCATTGAAGTAAAACCTACAGATTATGGCCTTTGGTCCAGTCCTGCAGCATATGAACACAGTGAATTTGTATGAACTGTGAAAACTCTAGTCCAAAATACTAATTTGGAGAAAATCGAAATTGCAATTAAAAGGAGAAAAAAAACCCTGGAAAGCGGCATCTATAGGGTTTTTGCTTTTTTGTAGAGCTCTGTTTCCAGTTTACAGAGACTTTAATATCTAAGCTTCATCAACTACAGCAACACTTCCTTACAATTAGCCTATTCCCCACTCTAACCCAGTAGTTATTTCTGGCGGAGAACCATGATAAAAACCTCAGACAAACACTTCTCAAAATTGTTGGGCTTGTTCAACTTGGAGAAGAGAAGGCTCCTTAAGGGGAGACCTTATAACATCCTTCCAATACCTAAAGATGACAACAAGAAATCTGGAGAGGGGCTTTTGACAAGGGCCCATAGTAACAGGACAAAGGGGAATGGGGAGATTAGACATTAGGAAGAAATTCTCCCCTGTGAGGGTGCTGAGGCGCTGGCACAGGGTGCCCAGAGAAGCTGTGGCTGCCCCATCCCTGACTGTGTTCAAGGCCACGTTGGATTTGCCTTGGAGTAACCTGGGCTAGTGGAAGGTGTCCCTGCCCGTGGCAGGGGATTTAAACTGCATGAGCTTTAAGGTCCCTTCCAACCCAAACCATTCTATAAGTCTATGCAAATACATTTACTGTGTGTATGCCAAAATTTTAGCAAATGATGAGAATGGGATCTCAGGTATGGTTAAAATTAATTAATGTTCACTTATAAAAGACATCTGCAGTCGACACCAATTATTTCAAAAGCATATCAGAGCTGGGTGATAAAGCCTGTGCTTCTCATTGAATGCTTAAATAGTATTATCTCCATCTAAACTTTCTTTTTAGTGCCACACTTACGCATAGGCAATGCAATAGATGTATCATGAGCAGTTGCTTCACCCTCCTCTTCTGCATATACTCCTAGCAGTGGCCAGAGAAATTTTGCTTCATGGTAAATGATGAAGTCATCACAAAGCATGAAAAATATTACCACATACAACTCTCTGAAGACAGGCATTACGGCTAATGAGTGATTGCATGTTCCTGTTAGAAAACACCAGCATGATTCAAGAAAGGGAACCATTGCCACTGGAAAATTTGCCATGAAGCAAGCAGCACTCATGAAACTTAACAGCATTTTTCAATGATTGGCAGGAATCATCTTTTGGAGAAAGACAGAAAGAGACAATAAAATATCTGTCTCTGAAAAACATACCTAAATTGGCTAAAGCTCATTGCCTAGAATTGAGGCTGGGAATAGCTCAAACTATATGTGATGCCAGAGGCTCACATATAGGCTGCACAGTGGTTGCAATCATAGGATTGAGTAGGTTGGAAAGGACCTTCAAGATCATTAAGTCATCATTTCACCGCGAACTGCTGAATGCTGAACTCTTGAAAATTTGACACACTGTGCAGACTTTTATTACCATAAGCACTAAATCACTTTGGATTGATCCAATTTAAAGCATTTATGCTGACTGGTACATGTATGTTATATGCAACATGAATACATTGCACAGCAGAATGTGGGGGGTTCGCCAAATACAGTACCTTCCTGGCAAAAACTCTAACCCAGCAGTGGCAGAATGGAAACAAATAAGCAAATTGCTGAAGAAAATGATTAATGTATGTGCTGCAGCTTCACTTCCAATTCCAACTGACTTTGTTCTGGCAGCCAGTAGTTGAAGTTTAGCTTTTTATTTCAGAAAGCCAATGTGCAGCAAACACTAATCCTATCATAAATGCCTAGAGATATCCCAAATACACAATCAAATTTGTTTTGCAATGATTACATCCGTGACAATGCTGAACTGAAGAGCTTGCTCTTAATTTCAGCATTGTAAATTCCTAGTCTTTTACTTTGAGTTGCACAATGTTTGCTATTTGTAGCTTGTGGAAGCATGCAATTTCACAAGTTCTATACTCCTTTTTGTTAAAAAAAATCATTTGCAGGTGTGGGGAAAATCACAATGGTAAAATCCCAAAGCACCCAAGGATTTCAAAACCAGAAGTCAAATAGGTATAAGCTCCTCTGATGTTTTGAGGACCTGAACTCGGGACTTCTAAATGCTGGGACTTTTTACTGTTGTCAACAAGCCCTTCTTTGCTGGTTTAAGACCAGGCCCTTGTCTGTCTCAGAGGTTCTCCCATCACTTGACTTTCAAATCATATGCTCATCATAGGAAAAACTAATAGATCACTAAAGATGGAACAAAGGGCTGCAAAGGCAAAGAAATCAGCATTATCAACACAGGAAAACTATGCATTCCCTTGCCCAAAAGAAATAAAGTGGAGTCAAAGCTTCACTAGGCTGAGATCAGACTGTAAGCCTCTTATTCTTAAGAGCCTGCTTTTTAAATAAATTTTGCTTCCTTCATCGAATCACAGAAATAAGAGGAAAATACATTTTGGGACTTGTTCTTCATAAATCCACTATTTGCAAGCTACACTCACATCCTTCAGTTTGAAGGGGGTTCTCAATTAAAGGAGCAGAATATTTGCTCCTTAAATAAGGACCACAGCCTCAACGTGTCCCCATGGGTTTGAATCTTGCAAAGGCAAAAGAAAACTGTGTGACCTCTTTGCTAATGTGGCAGTTGTGGTTCTGTGAAGCTACATAACATCAAAGTACTGATGATGTAAAAGACTCATACATTGCAAGTGCGATAAAGGGCCAGGTCCAAGTTACAAGGGTTGCTGAGATGCTGTGGAATAACGGATGCTCCACATTTTCCTTGATAGCGCATGCACTAAATGATCTACCCTAGGAAAAATCTTACAGTAATTAGTATTTCTGCAGTATCTGCTTAGCAGGACCCTAGCTAAAAAGCATTCAAAAGAGAGAAGAATATTGCCACCTATGCAGTGTAGTAGCTGTACAAGTTAAGAGAAGCTACACTTGATCAACACAGTACCCAGCCTCCAAGAATCATTATTTTGTTTCTCTCAATTCAAACTACATACAAGCTCTTATACAATGAAGTCCAGGGTGTCCACTCTCTACTGCCTCCCATTTCACAGTCAGGGAGGTCCTTTCAATCTCTTTTATGAGCTGAGTGCCAAGGAAGGGGTCAGCTATTTGCTAAAATGTTTGGCTCAGTCATCACCCACTGCTTTTTGCTCACCAAAAAGGAATTAGGAGAAAGGAGGGCAGGGGAATAAGAACAGAGTGGAAAAGGAAGCAGAAGGGAAATTTCAAGCAGCTGAGAGATCAGGAAAAAACGCTTTAAAAAAAGAGGATATGGAAAAGAGACATATATATATGTATGTATACATATATCTCCCCATAACCAGTTAGGAAATACAGGTGTCTATTCAAAACCCAGCTGTCTGTAAGAATGGCACAGATTCATAATTCAGTAGAAAAGCCCAACGTGGATACCTTTTATGGGCCCATACAACAGTGTTTGATCAACTGCATTATATCTGATAGTGCTATCTTGAAACTTTCTAAAGAACATTCATAAATGTTAAAGGTGAAGTTCTGTGAAAGTGCTGTGTACTAAAAGGCTCATCCCATTTTGACATTAAGAAATTCTTGTAACTTGAGATATTCCTGATTAATTCCTTAATGGTCACATTTTTTGTGAAATACCAAAACTGGATCTGCTGAGTACACCATGCTACCTCGCCTGCTCATCAGATCAGGACAAGGAGCGATTGGCTCAAACTTAAACAGGGCAGATTTAGGTTACATAGAAGGGAGAAATTCTTTACTGTAAGTGGTAAGACACTGGAACAGGTTGCCCAAGGAAGCTGTGAATGCTCCGTTCCTGGCAGTGTTCA
Source organism: Coracopsis vasa (assembly GCA_026283785.1). NCBI lineage: Eukaryota > Metazoa > Chordata > Aves > Psittaciformes > Psittacidae > Coracopsis > Coracopsis vasa. The sequence goes on from JANHGB010008133.1 coordinate 25,280, forward strand.
AGACCAGGTTGGATGGGGCTTGAAGTAACCTGGATTAGTGGGAGGTGTCCCTGCCCATTGCAGGGGATTGGAACTGGATGAGCTTTAAGGTCCCATCCAACCCAAACCAGTCTGTGGTTCTATGATTCTAAGATCTTGAAACATATTTTCTGAGTAAATTGCTCACCATATTGATGCATAGTGCCTCATTCATGTTCTCATGTACTTCTAACTACTCTGTTTATGTCTCTTTTACACTTTAACAGTAAGCCCTCTGGGACCAGGACCATCTTTTGCTCTGTTTGTGGAATGTTTTACCCACAGTGGTCCTGATCAATGGATCATGAATGCTCTGCTCATAAAAATAATTAGCATTTATTGTAATAAATGAGAGGTTTCCTATTGCTATTGACTTCAACAAAGCCCGTCTCTCTGTCTCTCTTCAATCTCTCCCAGTGCTTCTGTGTGAACACCCCATTGATTAATTCTCCACACATCCCCCCCCAGTGGTATTTTATATTAGAAGAAAGAAACAGATTTTCATAATAAGAACGTGCAAATGAGAAGAGCTTTGCCTCAGTCTCCTCAGATTCCCTAGGCCTCCTTTATTGTGGCAGTCTGTATTTATATTTTTGTTTCTGGGAAGTGTAAAGCTGCAAAACTTCATTGCAGAACTACGGTAATAAAAACAAATAATGCGGCAATTGAGATAGCAACTTTGGCAACGATATCTCCTGCCCTGTGAAGTGCAGAATTAGGCTGTTTGCGCTGCAAGTGGGACAAGCTTTCAAATGGGCAGATGGCACAGAACCAAAATTCTTCTTTCCTGCTTGACAAATTGTTTGCTTATGTAGGCATAAGATGTTATGCTAGCAGCTCTTTAATGGTGGTGTTGAACAACCTTCTGCTGTTCATCAAAGGCTGTGCTAGACTGTATTCCATGCTGCTAAGAAAGCATTTTAATACATTATTTAGTAGAATGAATATGAACATTTCAAGTGCTTTAAGTTTTGATCTTGAGAAAGGATTTACCTACAAAGAAGCCCATTGTATATCAGAGGACCTATGGGGAATAAACAGGTGTATTCAAACACTGAATTGCACTTACACTTTCAGCTTCTTAAGTTCTTCACTCATTGTGGTTGATGGTATCCAGATTCTCTGACAACCTCTTCCTGTACTACGTTCAGGTAAGTTTTGTGTATAAGCTAAGAATGTCCAGACAGAAACCACTCTTCCCCATCATTTCAGCTCTTACAGACCTGATGAAAGTCATAATTGTTTACTACATTTGCCCTATACAGGCAAAAACTCATTATATGCACCATAAGTCACATTTATGAAGACACTCTAAGTCTTCAGAGCACTCGTGGTTGTCCATGTGGATGGAAAGTGACTTTAAGCATTGGTTCTCAACACTGCTGAGAAATGTTGTTTGGTGAGATCAGACTGTTGAGAAGCAGATAGTTGTGTTTGGCTGAATTAAAGTTTATGATTGAAATCTAAACAGAAATCTAATCTTTCTTATTTTGAAAATGATCTTTAGGAAAGGGTAAAACTTTAAGAGGGCTTGGTAAACAGCAAAATCAAGTCTACCTGATCAGAGACAGCCACAAGTCTGAGAATTTAAACTTCTGATTGCCTATGATACAGAAAGTGTGGGAGGCCTAAATAGAAGAAAAAAGTCTAAGCTCCGCTCTGGAAATCACACAGCCTGTGGACAAAGAGAGAAGACCCCTCATCCTCACTACACACCATGAAAATGGAGAAGTTGAGGTGTACATGGGCTTCATTAAGTTAGTAAGAAAGGATTACAGAATAATTGTTTTCTCACTTTAAAAAGACATGAGAAAACTTCACACCACAGAAGGCTGGCAGGAAAAAACAGATCCAGAAGTGAGCATATTTTTCCAGTTTTCTCAAGCCAAAAAGTATGGCACATTTCCTGCTACGGCCCTTACATAGCACAAGCATCAGAACGGCATCCTTCTCAGAAAGGGTGTTTGAGTCCAGTAGACATGGAAGTGACAATTGACTTAATGTCAGCAGAACAGTGCATTATATATTCTCTTCAATGAGGACAACGCATAAATTCTGGAGGACATAAAAATGGAATTCTCTGTGCACTGTTATGAAACGTGAGAACAGCAATAGTGAAGTGTTACATTTTTGTTGTGCAGTGGTTAAGTGCACGCTTATAAAATAAATGCCTGTAGTTGCTATCATCATATGTCTGTACATGAGCTTGTAGTTTTCAGAAGGTTTCTTGCCTGAATTTTGTGACAAACTATGCCTCTGATGCTATTTGAGGCATAAATAAAAATATTTTTATTAACTTGTTTTCACAGAATCACAGACTGGCTTGAGATGGAAGGGGCCTTAAAGCTCATCCAGTTCCAGCCCCCTGCCACCGGCAGGGACACCTTCTACTGCAGCAGGTTGCTCCAAGCCCCGTCCAACCTGGCCTTGAGCACTGTCAGGGACGGGGCAGCCACAACTTCTCTGAGCAACCTATGCCAGCGCCTCAGTACCCTCACAGGGAAGAATTTCTTCCCAATGCCTAATCTAAAATACCCCCTTTCAGTTAAAAACCATTTCACCTTGTCCTATCAAAGAACCTTGTCTTCACTGCTCCTTCCCACATTTATTGGAATACTGTTATGGACTCATGGCTGCATAGTAATGAAAAGTCCTAAAGTTCAGTTATATTGTTTTTAACACTTTTGCTGTCAATATAATTTTATTATCACACTTGCATACCTGTGCAGCATTCATTACTGGATTAGGAAGTGCTCTACGTCCATACATTGAGATAAGTTTCTTTATGAGGAATGCAGGGTTTTTTCAGTTTCCTCTTCATCTTGTTATTTCTTTAAAACACAGAAAAATACCCTTCCTCCACAAATATCACAAGTTTACTCTTCAGAAAGGAAGTCCTTGGAAACAAAGCAAGCAGAATCAGACATTTTTAAGCCACAGTCTCTCTTACCCTGAGGTAGGCTTGTGAAACAGATGAACTGCTCTGCCTGGTCCTCTCCAGTGACTGCAAGGAAAACACAGATGCAAAGGAAATGCAGCCAAGTGGCTCAGACATCCATGTCCCTGCTTCCTGCACTCCAACATAGATGCCACCTTGCCCAGACACTAACTTCTTTGACAGTGGTGGCTGACAGTGAGAAGTATCTGGAGCTCAGCAAGTGCTTAAAGCACATTTAAAGCAAGTGCTTAAAGCACACGAAGGACTGAAGGGAAAGCAACCTGCGGTGTACATTTACACATTATCATAACACAAGCCCTTTGGGATTCCCAAAATTTGACACAGGATATAGAACACCTGTCCTGGCTTAGGCAGAGGCTATATATGGCACAACTGAGTGAAGTAGTGAAGTCTGAGATTATTCTGAATATTAGTAATTTGCTAAGTGCTACAAGTATTTGGAACTGGTCTGCATCCCTGAGAGATTTACAATCAAATTTAGTCCTGTTGAATTTTTTGGAGTCTTTGCATTAATTGTTATTGGATTTTATGGGGGGCACCAGCAAAACCATCCAAGACATTTCAAAACTGCTTTTGTGCTTTTCATGTACTAACAAGCACAAATCCAGAATCCAGGGCTGTAAAAACTTCATATAATTTAAAAACCCGTGTGCTCTGCAGCCCTTCCAATGTTACACCTGTTTACATGAGGTGTAGTTCAGGTTTAGAAATAAGACAGGTTTTAGAAATCTAGAGGGAAAGCTCTACATCCCAAAGCTGTGTGAGTGCCCTTTGCTCCACAGGGAACGTGCTGCAGATACAGATACGCAGCCCAAAGATTTCCGAATAGTGTGTTCCTGTGAATACAACTGAAAAACACACATTAAAAAAAAGCCACTCAGAATGATTCTCTTTCACAATAATTTTGCACACAAGGGGAAAAAGTATCCATGATGGATTTTATTGCTAATTGTTGAGTGTCCAGCTGTTTATCTTTATTGCCTTTTGTTCAGGATCTGGTTAACCGTGTCTGTTACAAATGAGTGGGTGGATTGGATTCCAGCAAATACTTCTTCAATGTCTTGTCACAAGTCACTACTGACCTCTCTTTTTAAAACCTGCATCTATTTCTTTCCACTAGAAAGTCTTCCCAGAAAGAGGAACTTCCTTATAATTAAAAAATGTTTCTTTTATTTACTACTTCTTATTCTATTCTACATGGCAAGAACAGAAGATTTTTGTTCCTTAAGTAAGCCAATTCGAGTTGCACATTCCAGTTCATGAGGTGATTTTGGCTAAGCGAAAAGGAAGTTAATAGCAATGTTATATTTGGTGTGGCTCCAAGCATGCTTTCACAGTTTTGATAGCTGACAGAGAAATGGTCATTTTATGCAAGACAAAATCCACTTACCACTAAAGTGACTTGGCCAGATTTTTCACACTGTCTCCAGTAATAACCAAACGTATAAATGAATCCCATTACTAAACAATAAGCCCTGATTAAGTACTTGTAGTAAGTACCTCCATTCTACAACAGAAAGCATATTAGTATTGTACTGTCCTGATGCATGTAAGACGAAGTCTCATCCTATGAGATGCTAAATTCCATGGCAGCTCTCTCCATGGCAGGGCAATGCTGCTCATTCACACACGGCCCAGCACTTGCCTGCTCTCTGGTACTGCAGCATATGTGCTACCCAAGCAAGTATGAGGATCAGTTCTGGAGTTGGTACTTCTAGGAAAATCTTTCTTTCAATCCACTCTATCAAATGCACTGATTTCAGTAAAATAGGGTGGACTTTGATTTAGATACATGGTGGGATCAAAAAGCTTTGTTACTTATAATACCTGAAAGAGTTGTAATGCAACAACCCCAAGCACTGGTTCCAGAGTAATTTTTATTAGGGTGAAATCTCTTACTGGAATGAATCATTACATATGGTTGCCTTTACTGCTTCTACTGATCCTCTTTCCCATGCACTCACTGACCTCTCTGACTTTCTGAATAAATCTAATAGTGGAGCTATCCAAAGATATCCTTGGAAACTTACAATCTAGCGACAGGAAAAGGATATGTTTCCAAATATTGAGACAGTTATCCCCAAGGATATTTCCTATGGCAGGCCTGGCAAGTACGGAAGCTGCTATAGTCTTATTTTATGATCCAAAAATGTCCAAGAAGTGAAGGAACTGGTGCCAAAAATGTACCCTAAAATATCAGAGGGCGACAGAGCTAATAGTGAGTTTTTAAACTGGTGAAAAAGCAGTTGAGATTCTATTGCTCAGTGTGGGAGCTGGAACGCAGGTTGTTATTCAAGAGAAAATCTGGAAACACACCTGAAAGACTTTTCAATGTCCACCTAAATACAGCCCCTTGGCCGGTAGCGGAACTAAGGCTGACACACAAGACCTGAGAACCTCTTATTTTCTATGTAACTCTAACTGTGGAAGAACTTAATTTTAACTGGTATGTATAGACTCAAGGCAAACCAATTTTTCTCATTTCTGTCTAAGTTTTTAAATTTGCTTTAAACACAAAATTTGGCATAATCAGTACATGGAGAGGTGAAGCGAAAAAGAGGTAGATAACAGCAGTGTGATTTCTCATTACGTCAGAGGGAACCGGTGGTTAAGTGTTTGAATCCACCAGTTATTCAAGTTGTCTCTTATAATGTAGAAAAAACAACTAGGATCATAATTTAAACTGATTTATTGTGGGAAGTTATTTTTCGTAGTTAACATCAGTGGACTCGCATGACTCTTAACACCAACAGGGCAAAAGATATCAAAGAAACTTGCAGCAAAATGGTGCAAGTCCAATAATGTGCACTGAAAAGTGACACAGTCCATGATGTCTAATCTGATTTTTCAAGCATTGGTCTCTGAGTTCCTGTCCCATGGAACAGCACACTGGAGCCAGGAACAGGCATAATTCCTAAGAACATGTCAAAAAGGATTGAGCTTTCAGCAAGAACTTTTCCATAAAATGCAAGAAGAGGAAGAGGATGGATCAAATTTTTGGACCAAAATAAAACTGAAGCTTTCTTAGATTTCCATTTCTAAATAAACTGACTTGTGTTTGGGTGTAGTCTATGAACTATTGGACTGTCCAAGTGGCACTTCTTCCCAGGTGTTCACCACTGAGCCAATACATCTGGGGTTTTCGCCCCACAGTTACCAGTATACAAGGATGGTGTCCTCTCACTGTGATGCGAAAAAGGTTAACAATCAGAAACTACTGGACAATTGTGAATACTGAATGTATTGTTTCCATTCAGTGACTGATGACAATGACATTCTGAATGCATCTACCACACAGTGCATCCCAAATGCCTGCTCCAGTGACAAGATTACAAAAAAGTCTGCATCTAGACACAGTAGTCCCCTTGAACATAGTTTAAATCACTTTGTTGCAGATCAGAGACCTTATACATTATCTGACATTGAAGACACTCAAGACACAAAAACCTTAATTTTAATTATATAACTATGATACTTTAAATGATGGCAATGACACAGTGAGCAATATCAAGAATCTGTTCTAATCCCTAGTGCTTATTCAAACCTGAAAGTTCCTAGACCTGCTCATAACCTCTGGCCAAGGGAAGCATCTTGCAATAGATAGGGGTATTTTACTATAAGATGTTTATATTCAAACAGTACAAGCAAAAATGCTTCAGGTAAAAGTTTTTCATGGCCTTCAGTCTTTGCCATAGAGAGTGTCAGTTTTCTTATTACATCAGAAGATTGTTCCAAGCCCTTGGAGGAGAAGCAGCAGGAAGAATGGAAGCAGCACACAGTCTGAATCTGACTGCTGGGCCACTAGTTGGACAACACGGAACTCATCAAGCTTTCCGCATGTCTTTTCACAGCTTGTACAAAGAGAAGACTGTGGGGTTTTGGGACAGCCAAGGGTATCATCCCCAGGAATTACTGATTCAGGAATGTTTGAACAGTTGAATGCCCAAACTCTGAATGGTTCTCAGTTTTGAAGGGTAAGGAAATACTAGTGTCTGAAAATAGAGCCTTCAGGCAAATCAATATCGAATATCAGGGCATAAATAGATCAAAATCAGCATTTGTTTCAGGAAGCATCAGCCTATGTAATCTTTGCAGAAAGGATTTCTACATTTGCAATTTAGTTTTTTCTTTCACAGACAGGCACTGGAAAACTCTTGGAGAAGTTCATTTTAGAGATGTTCCATTCCTGGCAGCGTTCAAGGCTAGGTTGGATGGGGCCTTGAGCAAACTGGTCTAGTGGAAGGTGTCCCTGCCTGTGACAGGGGGCTGGAACTGGATGAGCTTTAAGGTTCCTTCCAACCCAAATCAGTCTGTGATTCTATGAAGTTCAAAGGCAGAGGTCACAACAGCTTCTTCCACTTAGTTCTTCCCCTGAAGATCCTTATGTGTTTAACTGCCTTGTTCAACCACAGTGTTGGCTTTGTATTTCTCTACCAGAAAATCCTAGTCTGCTTTAAGAATGAAGAGGAAAACGGAGCATCTCTGATTTTCTAGATGGCTTCCCAAAATATAAATGAATTAAAGCAATGATAAAAAAGACAAAAGAGCCACTGTTTGTTAATCTACTCTGCCTACAAAATATCCAAGGTTGAGCATTAACTGTAAGAATAGAATATAAACTCTTTGAAGCACTGTGCTTCAGAAAAACTGACCCAATACTTGAAAACTTCACATTTTTTCCAAGACTCATCTGAACATGTCAGAGACACATCAGACACATGATTTTCCCTTTCTATTCAAAGCTCTTATGACGTTCCATTTCTCATATGAAAGAATAACCTCTTGTAAACACATATAAACTTCAGCCAGAGCCTGACTTACGGACCCATTTCTAAGTTCACAACACCACTGTTTTTCATATGAAACATGAGCATGCTTGGAACTTGTCCACACTCAAACAGACATTTAGACAGAATCAGATCTATGGCTTTACCTAAACTAGAGCACTTCATAAATAACAATAAAGAAAGAGAAATCTAATTTAATAAAAAGGAAGAAAAAATTGATCACTGTGATGTCCATAGTACAAGAAAACATAATATTTAAGGAATATCTAGCATGATGTGTATGTGTAGTAATTTGACATATACAGTTTGGTCTAACAAGCCAACACTTGAATGAGAAAGCTGGGTTTCCTCTAAAAATCAGAAAATTGAAACTACCTTGCAGAAGGTTGTGAAAAAGGGAAACTGTTTTGACTCTGTTTCACAAGAAAAGAATTCATTGCATGAAGCTGTCAGTCACTAACATTGAGGCACTCAATTTTCCTACAAAAAAAATGCACAAATGGCTTTCATTATATTTAGCTGCAGCTTTAAGAAAATTTAATCAACTTAAACTGTTTAGTCTTTTTCCCTGATGAGAATCATGAAGTTGAATTCACATTTAAACCTGTTCAAACTGAGGCTGCTGTCAGCACCTCTGTTTATATTAAAACTGTAGGCATGAAATGTACTAAAGTAAGAATAATGATATGATGTCTTAAGTGTATAATGTTAACATAGGTCCCAGAAGAAAAGTGGGACAGACAGGCTCAACACTGAAAAGTAATTTTCAATGTGTTACATTTATAGATGTCATCTTCTCTAAATAGTTGCTCTTGTATCTTTTACACATTCTACTTATCCATCTCTCTCTGTTAGTCAATATCTATCTAGTAACACTCATATTTCAGCAGAAGATTCCTACTTCCAGGTTTTCAGAATGGGTTGGCACACTGGATATCAAGTTCTCCTAGTACTAGCTTTCAGGAACAACAGGAACAGTTACTGGAAATGGTACACTGAGATATCTCAGCCCCTGCGGTTGTGGTGTGCTGTCCCTAAAAGGCCAACGCCAACACTCCTCCATTGCTTCAATAACTATAGAATCTATAAAAAAATCGGGCAATAATAAAGGAAAAACAATCACCAGAAAATTACTGAAATTTGTGGATAACCTATATAAAAAAAAAATTAAAAAAAAAAATGTACAGCCTCATATGAGGTTCCATCTGATCAGGAATAAACCATCGGAGTGGTCTCAAAAACTCAACTTAAAGCCTGGATTTGTTTCCATATTTCATATTGTTCTGGGCATTGCAATCACATCGTTCAATTCTTGAGTCAATGGATCAATGTATACAGAAAGCAGGGAATCTTTCAGTTTGATGGTTCTGCTAAAGAGGTCACAAGATTAACACAAACTGTCCTGGTGTATCTATAGCATAATGCTGGTTTAACATACCTTAAACCATGCAACCAGAAGGACTCTTGGTGGTTGAAAAAAAAGGACAGTACCATGGAAATAAAGGGGCCAATTACTGCATTCCAGACACATCCAACTTACATAATGACTTTACACAAAGGTTTTTGGAAGACCAGGAACCCAGTTTTCTGTTTATATTTACAGGATTGCAGCAATACTTTCTGGAATTTGTAGTTCGGAATGCTACCAAAGCTAAATGTTGTATAAAGCTTGTGATAAATGGGACTCTAGATGATTTAAGTCGGTAACAGTTCCTGATATCACCTTAAAGAAACCAAAGACAAAAGTCTAGAGTACTCTGGGACTGGGACCATGCTGTGCAGGTTATAAATAGGTAAATTGCTCATATCCTATACAAGCTAAGGGTTTCTGATACAGAAACAGTCAAATTATATAAAAGAGAGAAAGTTTCTGTGATTTTTAAACGTTTTTATTACTTGGCATTCTTCATGGAGTTCTTTTTCATTTATGAAAAGCACTGAAAAAATACTGAAAATAAGCTTAAGTTTGTATATCTTTAGAGGCTGAATGAGGAGCAGAGCTAGAGCTTATGGATCAGAATTAAAGGGAGACATTTACAGGACAGGGGACATTACAGTGGGGTCTGCTACAGGCAGTCCGACCAGGAAGACCAGGTGGATGAGGCCCTCTATAGACAGACAGGAGCAGCCTCGTGTTTGCAAGCCCTGGTCCTCATGGGGAACATTACCCACCCCAACATCTGCCGTAGGGACAACACAGCAGGGCACAAGCAATCCATGGTAGGGGGTTGGATGAGCTTTAAGGTCCATTCCAACCCAAACCATTCTATGATTTTCCTACTGAGAACTGCTGCAGCAACAGCATCTTCTTCTTATGCTTACTGTTCTTCTTAGGGGACTCTTTCCTCACTAGCTATGCACAAGAAGAAGGGTAAAACACCAGGACTAATGAGATAAAGAGCTCATGATTGTCACATAGTCAATTTGTGAGAGCAAAAGATGCACTCAGTCAATCTTACTTTCTTTTCAAATCATCTAGCACTAGTCACAGTGTGTTTGCTGTATTTTGATGACTGGATTAGTCTGTACAGGGTTTTGCATTTATTTTTATGCAGAGGATGGGGGAAAAAGGGCATCTGTTTTGAAGTGGATAATAAGAATCAATTCATAAACATTATTTCTGGAATGTTTGTTTTCAGGTACTGGAAGGTGCAATTTGAACTTAATATAGTGATACATACTGGACGTCAATCTCATGGATATTTTGCTATTAGTAAGGCTTACATTTAAGTGACTTGTCTCCCATAACACTGAAATAAAAAGAATTTCTGTGCAAGTCTTAGTGATGCAGCCAATAGGGCAACACTTCACGCTACATTTAATGATTTCAAAACAGACTCCAAAGTTAGCTGGGAAACTGTCGTTTGTTCTATGACCACACTTAAGAGGTCAGGAATTCTCCTTATATGAAATCGGAACAGAAATTTCAGTAATTCTATACAGATTTTAAATAATTCTAGTGGAAACATTAGCTATGACAGCACTGTCAAACTACAAATAATGTCATTTGGTTTAGAAAATATAGAAATAGGCTATTGCATTTTTTTGCTGTTGAAAAGCAAACCTGCTTGTAAAGGAAAATATAGTGTGTATGGATGTACCATTTGACCAGCTCTGCAGACCAGAACTACTCTCACAGCATCGCTGGAAGCCTGCAGATTTTCAATCCATTATTTTAGACAGACACGCATGTAGGCAGACACTCATGAATGTTGGTGTGTACCTGCCGAGTTTGGTCTGAACATGGAAATTCACCCTCATTTTAAGCCATGAATCTCTTCATGAATTAAAGCAAAAATAAACTGTTTTTCTTCGATGTGCAACATTCTTTTTCAGTGTCTGGGAAGCTACACATTTTGTAATGAAGGCTGTAATACCTTTCATATAAGATACACTCTGCTTAAAGTGAAACTCCCCTGGCTTTACTTTTGTTAAAATGCTTCCCATGAACTTCTGAATTAAAATCACAAGTTACATCTCTGAGGCTACATAAAGTAAGAGTTGTCAAATAGTAAGTCCCAAAGAACCTCCCCATTGCTGTTTAAGCTATGTATTTCTTTCTCTTTGCTTTTATACTTGTTTACAAATGAGTCATTATGATTGGAGCTAACAACAATTTTATCTTGCATTCTATGGATATCTGCTGTTAGGGCCTGTCAACATTTTAAATTAAGTAGAAACAAAGCCCATGTAAATTAAACATCTGACCAACATATTAAAATGCAGCAAACATAAAACACCAATAACTGCTAATGTCTTTATTACTATTGTATCAAGTAACTAACTTCAAAGCTATTGAATCAGTCATCACACACTATTTTGACTGACAGCATTATTCCTCTGCTGGTTTTCTCTGTTACATGTACTATATTTTTGTAACATTCTTTATCTTTTTCTCCAAGGAGGTTTTTTTTTCCTTTTGGCATGATACTAGGAACTGGATTTGTCTCCTAGAGCATGCTACCTTTTCCTCTCTTCTGACAGCATATTCTTTGGAAAATTGCCTTTTTCTTACACAGCCTGTCAAACTGACCATTAATGTGGTTCAACTTTTGCACTACTCTTCCAGCAATAATTTTTGTGCATATTGAATTCCCTTCTCAGTGGTACCAGATCTGCTTCTTCAGCCAACTACTCTTGAAACACAGTATACCACATCTTCCATGTTCCTATTTCTCTCTTTCCTTAGCCCCTGTAACTCTTGGATTACTCTGCTGCATCCTTCAGTGTCTATCACCCTCGCAGATCAGGCCCTCAACCGACATCAAAACCAGTGTAATTCCAAGAAAGTTCAATCTAGATGAAACTTTATCCCAGCAAAACTGCAGTGAAAAGAGAAAGATGAAGCAGAACTTTATAATAGTGATTATTGTGACAAAGCCCCAGCAATCACTAATTAGTCAATATGTGAAGTGATTTCACAGATGTGTAAGATCTCAGCAAGTTCAATGAAGGGTTTAAAAGACAGTCAAGAAGTACAATATTGTGGAAGCTGTTTTTAACTTTTGAACTTACTGCCTATTTACAAAGGAGTTAAATACTGCACACACTCTACTATTTCAAAGAGCACATCCTCCACATTCTGCCACATCCTTTGCAATACAACTCTCAAGTCTGTTTTGTTCTCCCTTCCCTTCAATAGACAGAAAGGGAAAAAGACTGCAAACCAGTTAAGCTTTCTGGAAGAGACAAGGAGGCAAGCTCATGACACATCAGTGGGATCAAAACTCCAAAGACGAAGGTTGTGTCTCTTCTTTCCTACATTGTCAGTTGCTAGCTCATTCCTTTTAGATTCACGTGGGACTTGGGCCCAGGTTTTGTGCTGTGAATCTGACCTACCCAGCTGCAATTTAGTTATCTGAATTCAGTTTTTGCCTTTTTCTTCTCTTTTTCTTTTTTCAATGCAGTCTAATCTTCATTGCTTGCATTTTAATTGCTTGGAAAGGCCAAGTTGTTTTGGTTCAGTCAACCCACAGAGGCGACATTTATCACAAGTTACACTGCAAACCAGTTCAGTTCTCATCAAACAGAACCACTATTCCCATCAGCGACATTTTGTTCTGAAAACAAGGCTACTGATTTGGCTGAAGGAAACAAAACAGCCTTTCCCACTCTGAGATAGCGAAAAGACTCTCAACTGTGAAACAGAGGGGAGGTGCCACAGAACCAAGGATATTATCATTTCTGAAGGACAACTTACTGATATAGAGGCTAAGTGATAGTGAGAGATGCTTCATTTTTCATGCACCCCTTGGATCTAAAATTCTTCTTTTAGAAAGAAGAGCTACTATAAAATGCTAGTAAGGGCTAATATAACCACTCTTCAAAATACATTTGTTAGCAGCATGCTAAGAAGATACCATTTCATGTGTTTGCATACTAGGCAGGATGAGAGAGATACTGATATTTTTAAGTAGGCAAACTAAATAATCTCTCTGATCACACTGTATTGTCTGCCCTGAGTCAATGACAGTGTAAGCAATAAGCGGTTTGTCTTGCTTCTAGGACAACACATTCAGGAAAAAGGCAGGCTCACAGGTCTTCTGCTCAGAAAAATCCACCACAGCTAAGGACAAAAAAAATACCTGGATTGCTTCAGCAAACGTTGAAGAGCTTACTCCAGTTTCTCCTCACCTTGAAAAAAAGAAAAGTCCAAGTGTGGAAGTACACCAATGCTATGATGATACTTCTGGGTCCCTTCCAACTTGAGGTACTTTATGGTTCTATATGGGAAGGGCTACAACAGGATTTGCCCTGGATCAGTTGTGATCTGCCTGAAGGAATGTAAACCAAACTGAACAATTTTGAAGCTCTAGGACTCCTTGATTAACATAATGATACACAAAGACTGTATCAGTCAGCAAAGAAACATATCCATCTCTGAAAGGAAAAGTGGCTTCTCCTGAGGAGCAGTGAACAATAATTTAAAGACAAGACCTAAGGAACATCATAAGGAGCAATGTTGGAGGGGGATTAAAGGGAGGTAGCATGTAATTATCCCAGTTGGAACTCAGCCTAGAGTAGCATTTCAAACTGGTTTTCGTTTTTCAGGAATAATTACTATGAAAACACTCAGCCAGGACTGTCAAAACAGATGTCAATGTTCCATTCAAAATATAGAAGAGTCTTTTATTATTAAAGGGAATCTGGAACTCAGAACATCAGAAGTTACAGTTTTTACATATCTGTTAGCAGTTCATCAACTGTGAGAAATAAAGGTAGTACTCCAGATCCAGATGTCTAGAAAGAAGAGGCTGAAGTTTAGATGCGGATTCAACAGCCATTTCTAAAATCAGAACAATGCATGTTTATGTCTAACCACAGTTCTGTGGCACCAATCATGGGCTGGCTATGCCTTTTGTGACAACTGTGGGACCAGTGACTCGTAGTTGGAATAGAAAGGGTAGGAGTATCTTTCACCAGCATCACTGACAGTGCTTGACTGAAGCACTGCTGTGCAGTTTTAAATCCCTGGTTGTGCTAAAAAAAAAGAAAAGAAGAAAAAGCTGGTAGGTTAAAAGTGAGATGCCAGTCTCCTTTTCCTTGGTGAGTTAGTGATGATGCATACCTATGTTACAAACAGGAGGACTTTTCCGAGAAGCTAGTGTCCTCTAAGAGCTTAATATGACCACTACAAAAGGTTTTTCATGTTCCTTTCAAGTAAAAGAGCAGTTCTGATAGTATCTACTCCAATTGAACTTTCTATTCATTCCAAACTCTCTTTTGTTCTACAGAGTTGTTTTTATTCCTTGTCAAACGCAGGGAATTTATTTGGGTACATCTTGACCAAATACTTTGAAGTTAAAATATTTCTTTTTTTTTTTTTTTTTTTTATGGAATAATAAAAAGAGGTGTCACTTCAGTTATCCTGAAATTATTTCTACCCTCCTGAAATATCCTTTACGCCAGGACAGTAAACAAAACCTAATGGCTTTAGGGCATAAAGGGGAGATGTAGTTTATTTTCTTAGAAAAAGCAATGAGGCAAACATCAGTCATAGTAAGCAGAAAGCAAAATTTATTATAAACATTACCAGGGCCTATGTGCGTAAAAAAAAAAAAAAAAATAATAAAAATTTCTTTTTACTGTTACAAGTAATTATATGAAAAGACCGTTTTTGGGGTGTCTACCAGCAATGAAGCTGATGGTGGGCTGGCATACACAAAGCTAGTTCCAAACTGGCAGTCCAAAAGCTAGGTCAAATCTGCATCAGTGAAAATTCCTTCCTATCAGTGGAACTTGTCCAGTATAAATTTGGCTTTAGAACTCTGAGTCTTTTCAGAAGCAGTTTTCCAAACAGAACTAGATGGAAGAGCTGGATGTATAGATGAGTCAGACCCTGGAAAGGTGTCTTTATTTTTAAAAACTTAAAACAGAAAAACAACCTCTACAAATAATGCAATACTGATCCAACAGCCAGTAATTTTAACTTTGGATGAATGAGAATTAAATTTTCCAGACTTTAAAAGCTTGCCTTTTCCCATACTGCCTACTTTCCTTGATGTAACTGACACCATGCAATTGTCTCACACTAAAGCTTGGATGGATATTATTGCACGTTAGAGGAAGTTAAGCAGTTTGCTATCTATGAGAGAAATGCAAATAGATGTCCTCTGGACTACTCTGAATGAAATACGGCTGTCTTTAACTGCTGGATTCTGAATTTAGTAACTTAGGAAGTCTCAAGCTTATTTTAGTGTTTAGACTTCTTGGATTTTTAAAACTAAAATTTCCCTGCCATGTCATTAAAAAGTACATTTAGAATTTCCAGGTGATCCAGGTACGAATTCTGCATGCAAATGACATAGTCACCTTGCTAAAAGGAGCTGGCAGGGAGCACAGAAGCAATAATGCTGGGGACAAGGGCCTCGCCAGCCCTACAGGATCTGAACCATGCTTCAACAAGGAGTCCAGATCACCAAGAAAGGTTGAACTCTTGAAGATCAATATGTGCATTAAAGCAATCCTAATCTAGATTTCAATTAGAAATAAGTATATCAATTAGAAATAAGTACATTCTAGTACCCTCAGCTCATGCTTTATTTTATACAAGTACTGATAAAATCCCAGTAATTTCCCTCACCTATGCTCCAAAAGCAAGACTAGCACCACATATAGTGGTATGTTCTTTTAGCATGTATTAATATTAAAGCCCATTAACCTTAACTCTGCTCTTTTCTGGAAAAAGGGAAAAATAATCTGGTATGTATTTGAGAAGAAATTTTAGCAAATCACCAAGCAACATGACTAATAAGCATGGCAGTGCATGTAGTTGTATATATTCTTATATTGTCCTGAGCATATCTGAACACTTCCTCAATTTGTATTAATGACTGCAACAGCTGCATCAAGGACACTACTAAAAAAATAATAATCAATAACCACATCCTGCTGCTTCCAGACTCAAACACTCAACAACAGCCTTCAGTTCTTTTAGTTCAATTCCAAGCCCGTACAATTCAGCTATTCTGGAAAACCTTCATTTTGCTCATTTACAGCCTTGCAACTTCATGATCAGGAGCAGCAGGAGGCCAGGTAAGCCCCAGTTCTTGAAACATGGGCACAATTTCCTTCTTTTACCAGTTTGCAAATGCAACATGCAAATGAGATTATGAAAATCAATATCTAGGATGCATTACAGCTAGTGCTCTGGAAGTTATTTGGGGTCTTTGTTTTATATAAGAGTGGCAGCTGTAAGAAGTACAATGCTTGTTGATGAAACCTGACTGCTTTATATATGATTTTTATAGGAAATTCTTTTTCTTTGTATAGAATATTAAAAGATAGTATGTTATTGTATTAAGCTCATACAAGATAAACATTTTACATCACTATTATCTTAAATACTTGATTGTCATTAATTTAATAGAAAACTCTTGGGGTTTTTCCACTCAGTGAGAATAGGATTCCACTGACATTAAAGTAAAAAAATGTGTGTGTAAGAATATTATAGGCCAGGTTAATTACTCAGTGCTACTACTTCTATGTTGTAGTTCATCAGTTCTGAAAAGCTACATCTGCTTCTCACTTGTTCTTAACTTATTCATGTGACTTTGAGTATCAGCAGTTACAATGTGTAAAGAAATACTGTGGCTTCTGTATCTGAACACCAAATAATAAAGACATAAACCTGCAGGTTTTTACTCTAGTACAGCTTGATATATTTACATTGTGTTTATATGGCCTGTCATGGTCTGGAGAACTGGTCTGAAATCATTCTCAAGAGGCCCATTAAGATCCCTGTCCACCAGAACTTAATACACTATAAAGAATTCTAAACTTGCTACTCTTTTTACCTTAAACTAGAAAAAGAGAAGCAGTATGGCTGCAGTTTAAAAGTCAAGGGCAGGAAATAAAACCCCATCATAACCAGGTGAAACAACAATGAAAGTTAATACTGGCAAGTTAGATTTAGCCAAGATGGGTTCTGGTCAGGACACCAGGGTTAACACTCCTATGCTTTTAAAAAAGTGCCAGGGGCTACAGAATGACGATATGTGGTCAGATCCTTGGTGCCCCCCTGAAAAAAATATGCTTTAAAACATATGCTGCTCTTCTCACTCACCTTGACGCTAACTAATTGACCTTTTCCAAGTGTCAAGCTTGCTGTCACTGAAGCCTGTTGCAGACTATGTTTTAAAAGTCCACTCAGGACACAGGATAGTGCACTTAAACTGTACCCAGTCTAAAAAACAGTGGAAGTCAGTTATTTAACTTAGTCACAGCATAAGATCTTCCTTGCTTAATTCCCTTTACCAGTGGCTACACTAAGTAAAACTAATTATAGTGAAAATAGAAATGTTGACCAAGTAATACAGAGACAAATGCAGTTACTAAATATCAGAAATTGAGGGAACATTACAGGGAGTAAATGTTAGGCATGAATTCACTCTTCTGAGTTATCTGCAAAAGCCCTTTCTCAGTACATGTGGTTCTCCAGTTGGCTCCTCTGCAGCCACAGAGATAGCAGTTAATTGCTTCAGTTGATTAGAATACACAGCTGCATCTCCAGCAAGAAGGCTACTTTGGAAATGAACTGAGCTATCAATCAACAGAATAATTTGCTAGAGTAAAAAGCAAATGGTCAGCTGTACACTTATCAAGGAAAACAGCAAAGTTTCTCTGGGAAAGCTCCTAACATTTGATAAAACAATCGTATGCTCCTCTCCAGCCTTAAACATAAGTCATAGCCTACAGTGATTTAGCTATTCCCACCACCTTTGCCAGCTTTCTTTTCCACACACCACCATGTTTACTGAAGAAATCTTTACAGGCTTTTCTAACTTGTTCTAACATGCAGCACCACCCAAACACACGGCGTACAGGTGCATGATCCACCAGTGTGAAACTTTATGAACGCATTTTTCAACTGACTCGGCTCAGTACAAAGTTATCCATGCTGGTAGTTAGGCAAACCCACTAAATGTCTCACAGTAACTACTACTACAGTCCAGCTTCCTAAGAAAGCAAGCATGAAAACTTACCTGCTCTGAATACTTGGGAAGAAACACTTACATGAAACCAATTATTACACTGATATCCTTTTTAAGCCACTGCAACCCATAATGTACTTTGAGATTTTGTTATCTCCTGCCAGACACCATACTTATTCATACCGAAACAAAAAATAGCTTTTTTTAGAGGAAACTCAAGCCATATGATATTACAAGAAGCACTGAATCTAACTACATAAAGTATGGCAGCTCCTTCAGTCTGACTCACAGCCTGCTAATCTATTTTGATGAGTTTTACCTGGTTTCCCACAGGGATTTCCTAATTCTGAAATAACCTCATTAATTCAGATAACAGGCTTTACTTCTACTGTGGTCACTGACAGTCTTTTCTCATCCCTCAACCTGTGGACAGCAAAAATCAGTAGAATTTTCTTCTATAGCTATGTACTTGTTGCCTCTTACATAGCTTTCTGACCTTGGTGTTGTAAGAACATTTGCAGTCACATTTGTTGTGCTTGTGTTTCTGCTCATTCTCTAAAGTACAATCTTGTCATGGCTGTTTTTCTCTAGACTATGCTCAGCAGATGCTTGTGTCCACCTTCCAAAAATCTCCCACGTCTGTGCAAAGTAGTAGTAAAGTGGGTTGATTCAACCTACTTCCCACAGCCTAAACATGAGGTCAGCTTTAACTGCTGAATGCCTCACAACTGCAGCAAGGCATACACAACTAAACATGCTCAAATGCGCCTCTTCTGCAGGTAAGACTTTAAAAGGTATGATTCATCACACAGTGGAGATGCAGGAGCATGCATTTCACGTTTCCCCCACACATAGATCAGCTGGCTTGTACACAAAGATCCTCAGAAAGTGATGTCTGAAGCCTGTTTTAAATGACAAATTATTCTGAAAGCTTCTCAAGCTCACAAAAGCATGAAATACAGCAGAATTCATGCTGAAAGCTCTTCCCTCTCACCCTCTGGTATTGCATTTAGAGCTTTACTATCAGGTGAAACCTTAAACAATTTTTATTCAAATACCTATAAGTAGTTAACTGCTAGTATTTATTAATAAAATTATTAAATATTTTCAAATGGGTTTTTTTTCCTAGTTTTATACCATGTCTCAGTGTGATTACTGTTAATTCTCTTTCTATGCATTTCCAATGTACCCAAAACTACATAGGAATAAATGCTGATATTAAAGCATCTTGTGAGGACTGAACTGTACAGTTCAGTAATACGTGAAGAATTCCTCCATGCACAACTGCTTAAACATTAAGTTCAAGGTTTTGTAGAATTTATCCCCAATAGAGAAGGTGGCATCACAAATACTGTGTCAGTATTTATCAGAGGATCTAGAAGATGACTCATTGGAATATAGACTTGTCTTTGAATGCATAAGGTTCAATGTTTAGATGGTTTATTAATGAAGGTTAGTAAACAGAAATGTAAATCTCTTTGACAGTAAGACCAGAATCAAGTTATCTCCTGATGACTGACTATGTATCATCTCACAGTTACGTATTTTAGCAGTAACTGCCTAAATGGGTTTGGGGACTCCAAAATTCTGTTGCATCAGAGCAGGAGTTTGTTTAATGCAATGTAGTGACCCTTTAGTGTCCTGTATGTGGTTGACAAGAGGACAGATATGTCAGACAAAATTCCTACAATGCAGAAACAAAGTTTTTGCTGCTGGATGGGCTATTACCTAACTCTCAGGAGCTAGAGCTTCAGCTACAACTGAAAAAGCAAGAACATCGTTGCTGTTCAAACTTGAGAAGGGCAAGGATCTTACTAACTGCAATTACAAGATAGTTAAGCCAGAGAGTAGTACATTATAAACCTCTCAAAGGTCTTTAGGTAAAGAAATTAGATATTTTTATGTCCCCATCACATCTTATACATTCTTTGTTAAAGTCATACAGCCCTTCCTGCGCACACAAATGAATGAATACAGCGAATATTCTTGTTACAAGTTACCATTAAGAATGAAAGATCAGTCACTAGATTAATTTGTTTTAGTATTACAACTTTTGGTGTATTAGAAGCTGTTTACTACAGCAGTGGTGCTTTTTCAGGAGCTTCATGACGGAATTTAGAAGTCACAAGAAACCCATTGCTAGAGTGCTTAAATGCTGAAGTGATATGCTTTGAGGAAATAGAAAAATGGAAGTATAATTTCCTTATAATGAAAAATCAACACCATACTCCCAACAGCTTGGGTGGTGGGACACATTGTAGTCAAATTTCAATGTTATCAGCTGATTCTAACTGCAATAAAACTGAACTACATTAAATGGGCTTAAGTTGAAGAAAATCAGCCTCATAGTTATGGTTATCAAGAAGCAGAACCAATCAAAGAGAAAACATCAGCTTAGTCCACCTTAATATCCGTATGTTTCAAAGCAAGTCCATTAGTTCTTCTAAATCAAGTCACCGGATGATGTTATGAAATACGAAGTTGTTTCAAATTTTAGCTTCCTAAATTGCCTTTCAATGTGTCTTTTCTGCCACAGCACAAAAGGTTTGGGTGCTACTACTCTTCTCAAATAGTAACATTTTTCCATTTAAGCAGACTTAGAAAAACTTAATGGAAGGCAGATATTCTAATTAGACAGCTGCATCTCCATAGGCCTACATGTTTTAGGACTGAAAATATACACCTTAAATCCTCTCAACATTTTTTTTGTCAGAGGTAAAAGAACCCAAAGAAATAAACGTGTCCTTTACAGGGCAAGCCTAGCAACAGTAAACAGATGTTACTGTTAATGCAAACTGCACACTGTATGCTTTAATAGTCCTTCTAAAATTAGAGCTATTTCCAAGAAGCTACCTGACAAAGGGGAAAGACTGATAACAGTTGTGGGCTGACAGGACAGAAATTACTTCAGATGTTGTGCTATGATCAGACAGCCCACCAGGCTAGTTTGCTTTGCTACATTATTGATAAAAATTTTATTCCTCAGTATTTCTTAGAATCAGGGCATTTAACTAGCATCAATAACAAGAATGCATTGAATGAAGACCTTACTGTTGCTGCTTGTGGCTCTATCTAGATGTTCGTCAGGTTGAAAGCAGTTATTTGGAGTTTTAACTCTCATGGATCTGATCTGTTTCATTTTATCCTCCTGTCTCTCCACTAATTAAAGTTTTAAAAATGTTTTTTGTGAGCTATGACCCAGCATCTCTGAGTGCAGTACAGCTATGCTTCCTGTATGGGGACTGACCCATAACTGTGAACAGATGCGCTGCTTCGACACAGACAGAGGTTACAGATGTTCTGCTGCCAGAAAAAAAAATGCTGCTATTTCAGTGAAGCAAGAGGAACTCGGAGCACCTTGACCCATTCAAGGAACACCTTACCCTTTGCTTTACTGTTCTGCCAGGTTTTTCTTCTTTTCATATAATGTCGTTGATGAAGCTTTAATGTGTGGGAGACAAGGCTATTGCTGTTTATCAAGCCCTTTGAAAAATCCAAAAGCATTGCCAGAACTGGAAAGCACAAGTTTTATTGAACTGATCTCTGCAGTGAACTCTCTACACCAGGGTATTTTTACTTCCCAGACTGCCCTCCCAGCCCCCCCATTTGGTTTTATAATAAAGTGGCAGCTGACTCAGCAGATTTGCCATGCTCTTTTCCCTATCATTTAAGAAGCTTAGAGAAAGAGGATGGTATCTGAAGTAGCTTTTTCTTTAGTAAAGGCGAGTGGTGGCTTCAGAGAGAGAATGTCTTTAGAAATAACTTTTTAACAGCTTTGAGTTGCCTTGCTGCTATCTAGTTTCTTCTTCACACAGAGGAAATACTAATGACAGCACAAAGAGGAGCAAAAGGAGGATTAAAGGTTGATCCTTCCAGTTAAGGGCCAGTCTTTCAGAAGTTACTGATGTTGCTACCATGGCTATTCCTTGTGAATGCCAATTTCTAAGTTTGCACAAATTCTGAACTCGGTTCTAGATGAAGAAAGTTTCAGAAAGATTTTTTAAGAGGGGGCTGGTCTGGTAGAAGCAACAAACCTTGCCAAAAGAAAACATCCATTGGAATGAAACTAAAAATGCTTTCTGTGATTCCAAAGCACCTAATCAAGCAACACAGCATTTCTTTTAAAGCCAAATTGGAATCCCCTATTTCAAATATAGGTGAGGATTACTGCTTCTATCTCTCTGAAGATGAAAAAGTGCTTAGGCCAAGAAGTTCTGCAAGCAAATTTGTCTTCTGTCTGTCTAATGTATTTTAGGGTACAGCTGGTAGTCTAAGCAGTTCTTTGTAATTATTTACTGTTACTTTTTACATTTATCTTTATTCACTTTCTGGGAAAATAATTTAATAAAACTATTTTCACAAAGTGGCACAATACTGGTTATTCTAGAAGGAGAGGGATTTCTTTTCCTTTTCCTATACCATGCTAACAATTATCAGCCTACATTAAAGCACTGATGTAGGCTGATATGGTTTCATGATAGTTCCCCTAATAAAATCATTGAAGTCCTATGATTAGAAATTTGCCTTTAAAAATGGTTCATAGGACTTCACTACATGTTAGAATTGAATAAAACATACTCAATGGAGGAAAAGAAATGCTACCTTACAGCTTTGGAAGACTGTTTTACAGAGATTGCAGAACTGCAACTGCATGTGTTATTGCAGAGAGAATTTCACTGCAATACCATGCAGCTCATGTTGTTAAGGACTAGAGGAATCTTAAACTGCAGGTGCTGACATATGAACAAATTCACAAACTAGTAAGCTAGACTATCAAGCTTCTTGATAAAGCACTGCAGCTGTACTGCCTCAAGTCCTGTCTCCCTTCCTGCCACCAAATATACCACATTTATCAGCTCCCAGACTGCAACCACCTGCAGCAAACAGAGCCCTTATCCAGTAAACTGGTGCTTTTCCTTCACAGTTCTGTGTACAGAAAAAGTACGTTCTGACAAAGCAGAAAGGTCTTAGTAGAGGTGATTCTCCTGCCACCTGCTTTATTTGTAAAACATATGCAGCTTCTCAGATGAAAAACATGCAGCTTCTCAGATGATTTCCTACAACTTATGAATGGATTCATATTTACTGCAGAAACTTATTCTCAATCCAGCTCCATTTATCCAGCAGAACTAGCTTTGCAAATTAAAAAGGTATTAAAACAAGGGTCTGTCTTCATCTCTGAAAGTCTTCCAAAGGAATAAGGGGGATACTAGGGGAAGCAAAGAGCCTTTTTAGCCTGTAAATTGAAAATGGATATTATTATATGTGCTGACTAGAAGATGTGATACTCCTGCTTGCAAATATTACACTAGTTTAAGGTATGTGTGCTTCACTGCACTTATAAAATTGAACTCCTGTGACTGTTAAACATTGCTGATTCCAATTTTATTGTTTTAATTAATACTAATTTATGATATGTATTATTAATGTTTTATGCATATGCCTCATGCAAATTTAATTAAATTTTATTAAAGATTTGTATTAAATATGCAAGTATTATTTGCCTTATATAAAGCAAATACTATTTTGAGTTTTACTTTACTTTGCAAAGTGCATATGGCTACGTGATGGTTTTATTTCTATCTTTAACCCTGAATCTCACTTAAGATTCATATCGGAAACTAAATTAAAATTTTAACAGTTGTTTGCATTTCCAGTCAGTTTGGAAAGAAAATCTGAAAGACAGAAAAATATAAAGATAGAAAACACAAATATAGAAACCAACTGTAATGAGATGAGGAAAGAAAGTGTGTCAGTGTAACTTTCCAGATGCACCCAGCTGTTATTACAGATATTTCCAATTCTGCAGTCAGTGCTGAGGCTCATAGAACTAAATGGCTTTCTGAGTGCAGATCTATGAGGTTTGTCTTTGAACTCAGATAGCCCAAGTACATAACAGCTGTTTTTCACAAAGAAACAGATTAACTGAAAACAACAGCATAAAAAGACCTAATGGTTCCTGGTAACACCACTCTTGCCTGCAGTTTCATTAACCAGGTAGAACTGCAAGCAACTAGATAAAATGCTAAGTACTTTATGTGAAAGATGTAACATTCTAACTTAAGCTGGTTTATATACTCTTTAACTTGTCTTATGTGCAATCAAAATAATAATATAAATGGCTAATCATATCACTTTGGATTTATAAAGCATCTTAAGAACAATTCTGCAGCTACAGAGACATATAAGTATTTTTAAACTATGAAGATAGGAACAACTATCAGATGAAGACAGAGCAGTTCAGCTCTAAGCTGTTAGTGAAAATCCACATACTTATGCCTTCAAGATAATCTGTGACCAGCCTGTTAACTCCTAGAACATTACAGGTCAAATCATAAGTTGGCACTAATTTGTGGGGTAGTGTACTATTGCAGTGTGAGGAATGACAGTGTTTTGTTAGTATCATCTAAATCTCCAACCTTTAAAGAGCCGTGTCCTCATTTATGTATAGGGTAACTGCTTGTAAATTCGCTTCCATATGCGAAGTCTAACCTAAACACTAAGTGCTTTGACACCAAAAAGTGTGTCATGTCCATTCATGTATAATTAGTTAAGTATTATTCTGCTTCTGTTAATCTTACTTGTTAATTTGTAACAATATCCCATTAATACAGTCATTTAGCAGCATGTTCCATTCCTATGAATATAATCACTTGATTTAGAAAAGTGAATGAAAATCTGGTTGTAGGTAGAGTTCAGGAGCTCAGTGTAAGCACAGAGCTCTGCCAGCTTGGCTCCCAGGCTTTCTGAGGCTGGGAGACAAATGCCTTCAGTTATTTTCAAGACCTGTTATTAGCAAGACTGTCTGGCTTACAGCCCAGGTATTGACTTGTCACATGTACCAGGGGACATCACCTAGTATCTGCATTACATTAACTCCTCTGACACACACAGACCTTGATTTTGGGACTATTCTATCCTTTTCAGGGGCTACTATGTCCTATTTTATATATATTATAGTAAACATGGTCAGAAACCAGGGGTGAGAGATGAAAGACAGTAAATAAAGTACTACAGAAGCATATTTCCCTCTAAGTAGAAAGTATGTTGTTTCTTAATCAGTTACCAGGTAGCAAATTGCCACATCCACCATCCCATCTGCATCCACATTTGAGATTCACACTGTGAGCTCCTCAGCATGCAGAACCACTCAGCAGCTGCAAACTGTGCCTCCATTCAGGACAGACTTCCTAGATGTCCTAGTAAGAGGAACTGAAAGGCTATCATGGTTATTTCCATGCCCATTAGAATTTAGACTACTAGCTCTTGTAGTCTAGCATCCCCAGCTCAGAAATAGAGCAGTTGTGGAAAAATGTTTTGAAGACTGGGTGCCAGTTCACACACACCTTATTTGCAGTCTGTTGAGAACTATTAGCTTCCTTTATCCAACATAAATAGTAAATAATGAGATCAATATAAAGCACTGATTTTTCTTTCATAAATTGAAAAATTAAGAACTACAGTGTGTCCTTTGTCAAAAGCATATTCAGGCTAAAGCTTTATCTCCTGTGTGAGAACTGTCTTAATGTTTTGTTACAGCCTAATAATTAGATAACCACCTGGCTTAACAGCCTTCAGTTTTACTCTGATTTAAGCTGGATTTCAGTATCTGGATCTGTGCTCCTCCAAATCTTCATTACCCCTCTGCCTTCATAATGGTCTCAAGTGAGAAGTGTTATTTCTTAATTTGATATCTTTGGTCTTACTTTGCAAGGCAGTACATTCAGAATGAGTGCACACCTTGTCACCAGTGGTGACACCCACCCCAAAGAGTAACCCCTTCCCTGCGCAAAGAGTTACCAGTTTTCTGTTAAAACAACTGTAATATAGCTGACTCTCCATTATCCATTGAAATAGGAACTAGGACAGTAAAAGTCATGGAAAAACCATGAATAAAATTGTTACTGCATGGCACAGAGACAGCTGACTGGATCCAGTCTAGATCCACCAGCGATAATAGTGAGCTGGAGTTAACTAGTCTGGATTTGACATGACTCTTGAAGAGGAAAGAGTCTCTCTGCACAGCAGTGCTCATTTCTCCTGATTGTAGAAGGAACTAGTGGATGTGTCAGAACACCAGCTCTCTTGTGGAACTGCCTCATGGACAGGCTTCTTGGGGCCTAGAATACTGGGGAGAGTACACAGATGCCCAGGCAAGTCTCTTTGGGTGTGTCTCTGGTTTAGCATTAGTTAGTTCTGCTAATGTTTCCACAACTTCACTAACAAAATGAGTCTGATATGTCTCCCATTATCTGTGGAAACCAGCTGCTGGGAAGTGCTGTCCTTACCTGTACTCTCCAAGTTTTATATGCTAATATCATATCCCTGTGCTTCACAGTCCAAAGAAAGAGACTTACAATTCTATGAGAAATTAAAAAGGTATTTTGTTTAAAAGTACCCAACAAACCAAGTGGGTTTACAATTTACAGCTGTTTCATGTTTCTATTTATTCTATCCTCAACAGTATCAGGGGTGTTCTTCAGAATGTTTTTACAGCCTGTTCTAAATACCTGTTGTTTGGAACCTGGCTCTGTGTGCAACATTTATCTTCTGTGCAGTATCATCACATCAAGTAGACTACACATACACTGCAAGTTTGCTGCATACCTAAGGACCTTACTGAGATGAAGCCTCTAGGACCCGGTCTTCCTCTCACCAAATACAGTAACAAAACTGACCTGGCACACTGGGCAGAAAGAGAATTCTAAATCCTTACGCTACTTCTAAAGACAGTGGCTGACATTGAATCATTTTTTTCTTCTTTATTGACAAAGAAAAGGATAATGCTTATACCCAAAAATATTCTGGAAGTTACTTTTTGATTATATACACCTGCAAAGCAAGAACCTTCAGCTTACTGCTTGCGGAGTTTGCTACTGAAGTCTACAAAGGTTTTACATTCAAAACAGTTACACATATAGTAAATGTTCTAAATGTCCTCCTTTAAAATAAGCTCATTTGTTCCCATGTTTCTTTTCAGTTATTTAGATATAATTAGAAAACAAGAAGATAGAATGAAATACCATAGCTGTACTGCATTAGAAATGCTGTCAAGACTGGCTAAAGATTACCCATTCTGCTTCAGTTGGAATTTGTACAAGTAACGTTATCTAAAGAAGAACCATATGAGGGCAAAATGAGAAGCACAGAATGAAAACTATTAAAGTTTAATCTAGCAGCAGAGTATCTAAAGAAAAGATTAGACACTCAGCAATACATCTGAGTACATGAACAACTTGGATACCTAAGGAGCACACCAAGTTCCTGTAATTTCCATTTAAGTAGCAATAGTAAAAGTCATAAAATCTTAAGAGCATCTCATTCATTTTGTAGCTCCATAATGAATTCCTCTCCCTTACTAATGCTGAATCTGTTAATTGATAATTCATTAAAGATGTCTGATTCTTAAGTATGAGAGAATGTGTCAATTTTCCCAAGTACAAAGTGGCACATGCAAGAAACATAATCACGTTATTCAAATAATTAAACTCTATCAAATTGCACTATTTTAGCACAGCCAGCAATCATCTGACACATAACAAAACAGTTTCTCTGAACACTACTGATATTAGCAAATGTATGAACAGTTGATTTTGAAAGGGAATCAGACAATAAATCATCTGTACCTGCAAATATTCCATGGTTAGGTCAAAATACCTTTTATTGTGTTTTATTTGCTTGACTGATGAACAGCACTGCTCCTCAGCATTAATATTGTTCACTGTGCAATACACAACCATATCCCCCAAGACAGAACAAAGAAAGAGTCACAGAGATGAACTGCCACAGCCTAACATATGGCAGTAACTATTGTGGTAAACTGAAGCAACAGTATAGCAGAAAGATAATATTGGGCAGCACTTTGCTCAGCTAAGAAATTATGGGCCTTGTAGTTAACAGCACAAGTGGAGGAGACAGGAAATCTGGGATTTATTCTGGGATCTGTCACAGATTTCCTGTGTGGCTTTGAGAAACTCCTGTGGGGTTAACTTCAGCCATAAGGCTTTCTTTCCTCTAAGACCAGCTTGTACCAGTATCTCAACAAGCCCTCTTCAGTGTGAGCTAATTAACATAAAAGGTAAGATGTTACTAGTGCAACTTGTATGCATGAGCGACAGCAAACTCAGGATCTAATACAGGTGAAACAATACGACCAAAAGCAGGCTAGGCAATAAAAGCACAGACATGTAAAGCAGGCAATATACCCCTTCCCAGGAGCTAGCAGGGAGGGAATAAAAAGAACATGCACTCCAGCCGTTGACTGCTGCAGTTGTTACAGAGGTGGAATCAGGAAGCAGTAACTTATTTTCACTGGAAACCAACACTTCATTTTCCCTGCTTCCTTCCAAGAAGAAAACTAAAGGTAAAATATGGGGCTTGTGATTTCTTACACTATACCTCCTTTGCTGTTTCCACACATAGCACATTTTCCTCATGAAATCTACCTTCCAGTGGGGGGAATCCAACATACTCATTCTTCTGTAAAGTATCCTGACATACTTCACAAAATTAGCAGAGTTTTCAGTTACACTAAGTATTACAGTAATTTCAACAGGTCAGTTTTATTTCTCAGGTCTGGGTGGCTTAATGCCTTTGATTTGAGCAAAACAGAATAAATCCCACATGTTCCTGTGGTGAGCTCATACCCTTTTGGGTTCCTCTGGCTGGAGAGAGTGTTCCATCCATTCTCCATGGACCAGCCCATCATTAAAAAAAATAACCCACAACAATAGACCATCTTGTGTTTTAGGTCACTTGCCTAGTGTTCTCAGAGGTTCCATTTTTATCCCCTATGTTCCGAGCTATTTTGTTTTCACTCAATGTTGCTACCTACAAGGGAAATAAAACCTCCAGAAGGCAGCTCAGTGTTGTTCTCAACTTCCGTGGAACATATCTGGAACAAGGTGTTACTCAGTTGAATTTCCTACCCACTACCCAATATGGCTATTAAATCACAGCTGGTATTTGCACTTGTTTCAGTGATGCTAATAGATGCTCGGATGGTAACAGCACTTGATGCATTTATAACCTTTGGCTATTCATAGTCAATAAACAAATAAATCCCAATATTTTGTACAAGGAAAAATGCAGTCTAGAGAAACCTTATTTTGAATTTGATTTGTGTGAAGAAGGCACAAAACTGCTGAGGTGATTTGTTTTAGTATGTGCATCAAATCCTAAAATGAAGAATAACTTGCTCAAGCTTTCATTTTCAGGCAAAGAGAAGCTAGGCTCATAACATAATACTCTATCCCAACCTCCAAAAAATAATGAAAGATGTGACAACATACAGTTACATCCATGTAACCCTAAATCACAACTTTGGTTAACAAACTGTATTTATAGACTACGATGAAATTTTTTGGAGACCTGGGTCCAAGTTTAACCACTGAAAGTGAGGCACCTGGTTTCTCAGAGATATCCAATAGCTATTCCTCCAACATTGCTCTCAATTTGTCTGCTGGACATTTTGAGAAACCATCAGTTTCACTGAAAGTCTTAACTGGAAACAAGTGAATACTGTTTCCTTTCCAGCCCATAAGCAGCACAACTAGAAAAGAAATGGGACACAAGGTAACAGCTTGTGTCCAGAGCTTCAGGCTCAGAACTGAAATCAGATTTGAATAGAGATGTAAAGGCAAATCTTAATATCAAAGCCTTGTAATATAACAGGAAGATCAGGACTACTGTAAGTCTCCTCTTTCTGGTGTGGAAGCTGCACATCCCTACAAATTTTTTCACTGCATTGCAATGGTTGCATCTGTTAACACTCATCCTCTCCTCCACCTCAGCCCCATGTGCAACCTATACTTCTAAGAGCTCAGCCAGCTTCCATGTGGCAGAGTCTACGAGTAGATTCCAACATCATGTCAAACCAAAGAACCTTCTCCTGATTTGGGTTCAGCATTAAGCCCTCTTCCTCTTAACTAGCTATATATAGTTTTTTATATATATATATATATATATATACACACACATATACCTACAGGGACATTCCCAGTTACGCCTAATTATCCATCAGAAGACATTAAGGTCATTCCACTGATCCGAAAGAAGTACAACACTAAACCACACCAATAAAACTGATAATGTGCTTTTCTTTTCCAAAGGCTGCAAAGGCATTAGAATAAAAATGTTCTAGATATAATGGTTTTTGTTTAAATCCATAGTGACTCTAAAGAGATCAACAGTGAAGAAATTTCAGACCCAGGATATAAAACCAACATCTTAGGGATTCCAACTGATGTGGCATACCACAGTGTTACTCCTCAACAGCAAACACTTCCTGTTCACATTCCATTGTCTCCCAGGAATATCAGAACTAGTTTGCAAATACAAAATGAGAAAGACTTTTCACATCTTCATTTAAGAGAAGAAAACAAAAATCTTTTTACCTTATTGTAGCTTCAATAATGACACAAAATTCCTAAGCCAAACTTGGTTTTCAGTACTGTTCTTTTTTAGCTTTGGTCAACCTGAAGTCCAGAGCATCTTGGGAAGCCTTCCATACACTGTGCTAATGGGAACCACAGAAGAATCTTTCCATTACAGTAGTATCAGATTTGCAGCATGTCATTTTTTACTGTATGTCTGTATAACACACAGTGCAAGGGGCTGCTAATTCTGACACAGATTTCTGAGAATACTGTGTAACAAAAAAGAAGTAAGAGTGAAGGTGCCACTATGGTCATCACTAGGGTATACTAAACATGGACTTGAACCTAAACCCATCCAGAAGAGATTATAGGAGCAGATTGTTTACCATTTAAGACAAAAATTGCAAAGTTTTTTAATAAAGATATTTTCATGCTGTTACTGGATTTTGACAACAATATCATTTTGTTAAAACATCGTAAGAATAGTTTATTATCTCAAAGCATTCCTGAAAAATCCGAACTCCCTGGAGTTCTACCTGAACAGTGTTCAGTCCAGTCCTTCCTAGAAACTGGCACCTCAGAAATGAACTACAATTAACAATCACAAACATTAAAAAAGTTATCTTCCAAAACATGCTCTTGCTCTACACACAAATCCGATTCCTGGAATTCTGAGGGCAGCTACTTAGGGGTGCCCATGTCTCAGATGGCATGTTCAACTCAAAGTCTTGGCTTTTATATTGACTCAGCATGGGTATGGGTACAGATTGATATTAATTAATATAAGTAAATAAGGTCTAATCACAGGTGGGTACGTTCTGGCCAAATTCCAGTTGGAGTAATTACACTTTGCTTTCCCGAATTATCTTCTCTTAACCTCTATTTAACAAAGGAATCCTTAACAAGGTTGTGTGCTTTTCCTAACTTATGAAGAGAAGAAAGCAAATCCTGGAAGTCCACATGCTAAACAAGAGAGAGTTTATATACATTTTGTAGGACATTCTTAAATATCACCAGGTAAAATCTTAGAATGGTTAGGGTTGGAAAGGACCTTAAGATCATAAAATCATTACATTTATTCTAAAAGGAACAAGATATTCTGATCACAAATCAGCCTACTATTTATTAACAGAAAAGCAAAAGTAAAAGAAAGCTCCACGTATTAATTTTACTGACATACAATAAGCACATGTGTGGGTTGATGCCCCACAATTTAAACACTCTTTCTCTATGACCTGATCTTAGAAGGGTTTTAATTTCTTTAGTGTTCACCTCCACCACTTCTGCAGAACTTGATACAGAGATGAAACACCATGAAATTCCTCACAGCCAAAGCTGAGCTACAGCAAATTAACAAGGATATGGCTGCCAACCTTTCTTTCTGCCTGCAAGCCAGGTCAATAACCCATAGCCACACTCAGCCACAAGTGCTAACCATAGAGGTTGCTGCTGAAGGGACATGATCTGAACTACAACTACTTCATTTGAAAGATGACAAGGACAGATTATCTGGAAACGAGTAAAGGATGGAATAAAATAAACATTTTTTCTTTTCTGGTTACCATTTGTGAGTACTTTTAAGCTTCTATGACAATTACTAAAAATACTCTTTCTTATAAAAATTTACCGTGCATTTAAATGCAGTATGTATTGCCCTTGACATATTGCTACCATTTACAATTATTCACTGATTTGAACCATTTGTTTGATAAAAAAAAAAAGCAGTGAGAGCTGAGAAAAGGTAAGCACCAGTTTGATCCTTCATTGACAAAAGCCCAGATACTTGGATGCTCTGTTTGTGTCAGAAGCTGTACTTTTGCTGCAGTAACTGACTAAATGGGCCAGGAAAGCTCAACCCTGGCTTCCTGCCCTTCTGTGGCAAAGAAGCCCAGGCACAGGTAACAAACAGTGCCTGAGCTGGAGCCAAGGTATAAGAACACAAATATAAGCTTCTCAAAATCTGCATCCATGTACCAACAAAAAATCTTAACCATCTCTTCTAGAAAGGAGAGAAAGCATAATTACCCCTTTTTAATTACTGCACTTTGGCTTCCTCAAAGTATTTATTTAGCACTAGCATTTGTTTATATTCACTGATACATTGGTTAATTTGACTCTTCATTTAATTTAATTTTATGTTCCAAGGATATTTTACTGAACACTCTCTGTAAGACTTGCAAATGTGGCCACCCACATCCTGAAATGTTCTCTCTACCTAATCCTGCTTTATGCCCTAACAGAGTAAATGTATTTTCTTTTCCAAAATACATTTCTTCTAACAAAACATACAGATCCCATAGAATTTTGTATGTTATTTTAAAAGGCTCATGTAGCATTGCACTGTGTATGTGTACACAAGTTTGTGCACATGCTACACCCCGAAGCACATACACAGAGCTATTGTTGAAAACTTGCATTAAAACTTGGTAGAGGAAGTGCATCTGCCCCAGCTCAGGATGTCCTGTTTCTGTGAGGGACTTCAGCTATTGCTGGGCCATTTTCTCATTGAAAACATAAGCAGGAGACTTGAGAGAAATTAATCTTGCTACTGTTAAAACCAATTAATTTGGAAAGGGCATTTTGAAGGGTTCTTTCCCACCACACAACAGTTAAGTGTTTGCATGCTGTAGAGGGACTCATCATCAGGGACGGCAGCAATAGGACAAGGTGAAATGAGTTCAAACTAAAACAGGTGAAGTTCAGGCTGGATATAAGGAAGAGGTTTTTTACTATAAAGGGTGGTGAGGCCCTGACACAGGTTGCCCAAAGAAATGGTAAATGCTCCAACACTTGCAGTGCTCAAGGCCTAGTTGGACAGACCCTTGGGTGACATGGCCTACTGTGAGGTGTCCCTGCCCATGGCAGGGTGTTGAAACTACATGATCTTAAGGTCCTTTCCAATACAAACCATTCTCTGTTCTGGTATTGTCAATGGGAAGGACAAGTGAAAAAAAAATAAAAAATCATTCTACGAGGATGGGATACACACTGGTCATTGAGGTAATTTTGAAATACAGTTGTTGTTCCCAAGCAATATCTGTGTCCCTGGCTGTCTTTCAATCCAAAACATAAAGCAGCCTAGCTAGGCCCTGCGCACTCCTGGCAGTTGTGTTCCAGCAGAGCGGGTGGGCTGGAGTTCCTCCCCTGACTTGTCTGGCTGCAGAAAGCAGCAGTGCTTCTGAGTGACCTGGTGCCTCAGAGCAGTTGGGCCTCATCACCCACTAACCCAGCAAGGGATATGCATGCTCCTCCCCTGTCAAGGGAAGAAACAGAGGCTTCTGAAGTACTAGCAACAGAATTTGGGCTTAGGATCTGCTTACGATATATGTTCCCTTGTTTTAAGAGACTGGTTGCTTTGTAAGAGGATGAAGGCAGGTCGTGGCTAGTTTGGATTCTGATTTAATTTTGAATTATTGAAAAAAACTCACCCCAATAAATTCAAACCTCAGGAAAATTCTTTCATGATTGATTGGTGCTATTTGTTTTACTTCAGTACTGCTCTCCAGAACGTTCAGTTTTCATTGTATAATTAATCAGTCTGCAAACTGCAGTAAGTCCCAAATCTCATTTCCACTGAGCAAGGGCTTTCCTTTTTTATGTTCCTCATTTGGAAATAAAGGATTGTAGCCACCTGAGGCAACAATTTACACTTACAGTGGGTTTGTGTACCAAAAAACCAAATGTTTTTGGTGGGAACTACTATCAGACCCAACCAACCAAAATTAAATGCCACAGCAGTATGTCATTTTACCGGGAAAAGAAGAGGACAGAAATAGACAAAGGGTGCGGGAAAAAGGATGTGCAAGAGGGATCAAAATAAAGTACTAGTAGAGAACGTGGAGCAGAGAGACCAACAGCAAAGAAGAAAGTGTGAGTGGAGAAGGGTCGTTAATAAAGGCCCTAAGCATCTTATTTCCCATGCAGGCCTCTTTTTCCCCACTCAGTTAGCCATGTTTCCAAAATGGGAAACTGCATGTGTTTATCAGAAGTCCAGTACTGGATGCTGCGGTAGGATCGTAAAGACAATGGGAAGGAAATGGAAATAAAAGGGGTGCTCTATGCTATGCCTCTCCTTTTCAGTATAGAAAGCAGCGTTACCTACAGTAAGAGAGAAAGAATGAGACAGCAGTATGTTCACCCTACCATCACCTATGATCCAACAGGAACTATGGGCCATGCAGAGTCCTTCAGTTAGTTTCATCGGAGCAGAACATAAAACAGCCTGTTAATCCCTCTGTCCTAAGAGACGCACACAGCCTTCCTGTCCTACTGAGAATACAGCAGCGGGCAGAGGAGGTGTAACATTCTGTGATGTCTTAGGCACAATGTCCATCTGTAATACTCTTCATGGGTCCCTACCATTAATAATCTCCTTCTTGTTGGTACAGCAATAATACACTACATGCAAAATTGTATGGAGGCACAATAAAATCATATCATAATCTTATAATCTAAAAATTGTTTCTGCTTCCATTTCTGTAGAGTGAGATAATTACTTTGACAAACAGGACAGAGGGAGACTTGAGGGATAAACAAGGAGCATCTTAAAGTGTAGGCTGGTTTGAAAAAATTACAAAGGTATTGCACAGGTAATGTAAAATTCTACTAGAAATTAAATAATCCCTGGTCTAAAGCCCTTAAATTTATGTGACAGCTGCCCATGAAACACTTAAAGGATTTTTTTTAAAAGTTACTATATTTCACTATGTCCAACTGAAATGAAAGTAGGAATACATACAGTCATACTTCTTTGTAATTACTCATCCAATCAATCTGTATGTTAAAGATGGGGGATTAAAAAGTACTAAATAGCAAAGTGACTGACCCAGAGTCACCAAGTCTGTGGCAGTTATCAACAGCTCTCAGCTAGGAATTGTGACCCACACAGAGTGGTGAAGAGAAAGACCAAAGCAGTGAAAGAGAGGTAGAATATGATACAGTAACAACACACTAGATGTGATTTAACTACGTTAGGTAACCACACTCAGAGTTAAAGCCCCTATGCAGGATTGGGCCCCTCTGACTAACACATTAGCTGTGCAAGATCAGTGATTTTGAAACCACTTCCTTTGAAATCATCCAAACCCAATCAAATACTGACAAAGTAACAACCATGGCACTGGTTGTCTTCAAGATGACTCTAGAGCTCAAAGTACTGTTGCTACATAACACATTTTGCTTTTACTTAATTTTTAAGATGTCCATTCTCCTTCAAGCCAGGACACTCAATAAAAGGTTATTTGAGGAGATAGAAAAGTGCAACACCCTAGCTGTTACTCCTTCCTTCCTGTTCTACAGTAAGGAGCATGCTGATGATATCAAGAAATTGAAATTCTCTCTTTTGGTAGATAATCAATTGGAGGGCTTTACAGTAGACCAAAAAGTGAGCAAATATACTTGCCAGTCTAACTCATTAAGAAATGTTCCCCATATATTCATAATGCAGGAAAAAGGAGGTTTGCAATGCTTTTAGAGTGTAAAAATCGAGCATTTAAACATTTTAATTGTTTTCATAATAAAAAGGCAATATTACAAATATTTTTGAAAGAGGAGGATTCTTTCATGTGTTGAGAGACTAGTGCTACTGTCATTTCTGCGTATGACACTCAGCCACACAGTGACATCTAGTGTTCTGTAGCCACACAGGGAATAATGGGAACTTCAAAAGGATAGTCCAAATGATTTCACAATGAGAAACACAGATTAGTTTTGTTTTTCAGAAATACAGTGATAAAACAATCACATCTAATAGTTGACAATGAAGATACTATTCTTTTTTTTGAGTAGCACTAGCGAAATTATTAGAAAAAGGCAAACGAATGATAAGCAGAAACTAACTTGCATCAGTAGGAGATATAATAATATTTACAGCATACAGTATTTTGCACAGAATCACATCTTATACCAGCATTTAGAAGTTTGATTTGGTATACCATAAAAAATTTTTAAAAAAAGAAATTGTATTGAAAAAGAGCGAACAACTAAAATTATGCCTTGTTTAGGGGCAAATATTCAGCCCTTAGGGCTGAAATATGCACAGCAAATGCACAGTTAGTTTCAAACGCAGTCAACATTATACAATACTGATCTCATATTGCTTTGTTGCTCACAAGATCACAACTCAGGTTTTGCTGCCTCAGCACTCAAACTGTCCTTTTAGGGTTTAGATCTAAATTAAAGCCCTTCAAGCAATAACCTACTTAATTTGTAAGTATCAATCAAAAATTCCACTGCCTACTTACAAAGTAAATGGTACTTGGTTTGCAAGTAATTCTGCTGCACTGGAGCAAACAGGAAAAATGAAGTGATCTCAGTGCTGCAAAATTCTACTGTAAAATATCATGTGGATTGGCTGCATCTCAGTAATACTTTATAAGGTTTAGGAAATCTTTGTGCTGTTGCAGATCAAAGGGGACAGTAACTGATTTGCTTTCCCATGCAACACATAATCTCACTGTCAGGGTCAGATCCTGAATTTGTATGTGGCCTGAACTGTTGTGCTTTTAAAACAAAAGAAGACACCAGAAGAAAATCACTGACTCTGTTTAGACACTGTCAGGAAGACCAAAATTTTTCCAACAAGCAAAACAGCACAAAGGAGGGTTTGAACAGAGAGAACAAGTTTTCGCCTTGAGGCTCTAGTTACCTGAAAGCTGTGACACAATCTGGAGGCTTGCTGCAAATGAAATAAGAAGATTCTGCTTCCATTCTTTTCCTCTCAGAGGCTCTGGCACTCATTAGACCCCTCTGTGACTTGATTCAGCTCAACAACCTAAAAGAAAATCATTCATTGTTTCCACTTGGATAATAAACTAAGACCGTTTATGAAAATGTATGATGTGTGTGTATGGAGTGGGTGTAAAGGAAGCAATCAGAAACAGGCAGCCCAGAATAAGGTGAATAAATGGAAGGAGGAAGATGCTCCCCTTTGGCTGTGCACTAAAAAATGAAAAACTGAAAAATGAAATCTAACCAGTCACTAAAAAATTAAATCTAACCAGATACACACACTTACACTTCTAGCACTTTCCTTTAGCTTTCCATATTCATTTTCAGTCTACTTGCTGCTGCAAGGTTGGTTTTTCCTCCCCTTCCCAAAGAAGGAAAGCATTCCACACTTTAAATTTGTGGCTCATACACTCATCCCTCTGACAAATGGGGGCACAGTGCATACAGTGCATGGGGCAGAGTCAGGCCTGTGTTTTCTACGTTTCTTTCCCTAATGTTTCCTACGTTTTTCCTGACATGCTGAGCCATCTGCTGGGTTTTTCCCCTTGAAATATTTTATAAAGTCACTATCCAATCTCTCCAGCTGCCCAGCTACGTTATTTATTTAGATATGTAATATGTGCCTTCATAAAGATCCAAGCACTTATCCTGGTCCAAATGTACAAACATTGACATATGTTAATGATCATATCATGTACTGCAAAATGGCGTGGCTAAGCATACAGGGATTATGGGTACACATACACATACTCTTTCTTACAAGAGAATGAGATGTGGTAACACAGTGTACAAGTTTCTACCCATATACATACTCTCTGAAAATCCAAAGAAGCATGAATGTAATTACTCATTCAGTGCACAGTTTCACAACAATTTGTAAACAATCTACATGTATATTTCGCCCCAGATTAAGCAGTTATAGCACCAGCTGAATCACTTTTGTCCATGCTGTTCTGCAAGTCATCTAGTGACATCTCATACTCTACTCAGACAGTTAGTCCAAAAATGGATGGGAGTGATCCTATTAACTCTAGTGGGCAACCTAATAAATATCAAGAGGTTTACTTAGAAATAAATGGGGAAAACAATCTGATGACTATTTGACCAAATTAACTCCATGTCTGGTTTTTGTTTTAGCATTTTCTTGATGGGCTTGGATAGAAAGAAAGTAGCAAGAACAAACAAGAATAAATAAGAATAAACAAGAATAAACATAACTGGAAACTTGAGAGATATGCTCTTCACTAAAAAGTTGAATAACCATTTCATCTTGGACTGAAAGCCAACCTTCATTTCTAACAGGTCAACAGAGTTGTTTGGCTAGCACATCAAAATGCCTTTGCTTAAAACAAATGAAAAAATGCTAGATTTTAACTGCTTAACAGAAATGGCTGAGATTTAAACTGACACTGAATTCTTTTAGCTCTGCTTCTGTGGGATAAAAATATCTTTTACTTTCTGAGCCTTTTCTTTCACTTACTTGATCATGAAGAGAAGATACAGTAGATTTATGTGTTGTTTGTACTGGAGTGCACAGCTGGTTTAGCTTTTCTGTCAGCCCCCCAGGATCCTGTCTTTATAATGACTTTTTTAAATGCACAGTGGGTTTGCCTAAGCAAATTTATTTTGTATTACAGTTTGGATCCAAAGGAATCCAAAGAAAGGGAAAAAAAAAAAAAGAAAGAAAGAAAAAAAAAAACCAGAACAAACACTCCCTGTCCCGCATGCAGCTCCACCTTTAGAAGAGAGGGGATTTTATACAAAACAGTATAAAAACTTTAGTATGGTCTGGGTAAGAAATAAGTTTAAAAAGCTGACCCTGCCATGTAGGCTACTTAAATACAAAACAGCAAGCCAAACGTACCCATTGCCCTTATCAATAGCAACAACAGAGTAAATTAAAAAAATACAGGTTGTTAAATAGCAAACTACGGGAGCTTTTATGCATGAAAATAAATTTGGGGAAAGAAGGAAGAGAAATCAAGGTGGCAAAACAAACCCCCAAAAATCCAGATGCTTTCAAAGTAATACAAGATGAAAACAGAAAGGCTTAGGTGCAATGTGAAATAAAACTAGGAGATTTAAAGAAAAATAATTAAGTAGACAAGAAGAAGTGAACTTGTGAAAGAATCCTAGAGACAGATGAAGTATCAGAGGGAAAATGCACATGAGGAGGGAATGGCATGCAGTTAAGAGTGTTTTCTTGGTATCACTAAGCCACAAGATGCCAGATGTGAGGTAAGTGCTCTTTAAACTGTAAAAAATAAGCAAAGGAAACTATGAGACCAAATCAGGTCTGGGAAAAAAATAATCTACTTAACTGTAACAAGTCATCAGCAGAATAATATATACACTTACTTGTGAAAGAACTGAAGGATGAAGTGGTTAATAAACTCAGCTATTACGAGAAAAGGCTGGAATAAACAAAATTCTGCAGTTACCATTGAATAGGTGTTAGTTTATAACTAGGAGGATATGCTTCAGGTAAATTGATTGATAAAATAACTGAAAAACCGTAATGTGATACATTGGAAATTTGAATTAAAAAAAAAAAGGCAGGAAAAACATATTTCCAGGCTTCTTTGGAGAGTGACAAAATGTGATAAAGTATAACTAGTGGACACACCTGATTTGGGTTTTTCCAAAGCCTTTGCCAATAGGCCAGGCAAAGCACATCATCCACATCTAGGTTTAATTTGGACAGGGCAGGTTTTGGAATATTCTGTTAGGTTTCAGTGACAAACAGATAATTATGAGAGAAAGGTACTGGCCACTCTTGTTAGCAACAGAAGGGAAAAAAATTTATTTAACCTTTGAATTGGAGGATGTGATCTCCTCCAAGCATTCTTGTCCCAGATATGAAAGAAACCAACAAATCTGCTAGGATTCCTGCCCTGTCCTTCTACTTTGGAAATAAAGGTATCAGGTAGGTCCCATCCTGCCTGCATGTAACATTCTGTGCTGGACACCAGATTTAGTTCACAATGCCCTGGTGAGTGCTTGGATTCAGATGGAGAAGACTTTAAATAGTGATGGAATGAGAGAGAGGTAAAAAAAGGATTAAGAACAGAGAAAACAACAATTAGTTTAATTCTACCCTACTTTGAATAATACCGAATATTTACTATTTTTTTGCTGACAACTCATTTTAAAAGGATATTTATTACAAGGGCAGGAAGGAAGAATAAAGTTTATTTGAAAAATATTGACTCTTAATTCAGAGCTTGCTGAAGTCAGGGAAGGACTTCCAATGGCTTTAATGGGCTTTGACTCAAGCCATTTGAGTGTGGCAAAGAAAACAATATAAACTGAAGTGGGATTTATATCCCTACTATAAATAATGTATGTAACCTCAACTGCTGGCGACAGTACTTGTATCTATCTAATTTATCATTATTAAAGTGAGATTATGGCAGCTTTATGTGAAACAGAGGCAAATCCGGGTCATTAATGAAGAGAGTTCATTTACATTATCCACTAACTCCTCAGGCACTTTCATTCTTCATTTTTAAAACCTCAATCTTGCCCCCCTGTGGCCCATGATAATATAGCACATGTGCGTAGCGTAAACTCGCCCAAAACCTGGATATTTAAAATAAAGAGCACGCATAATCGGTTTTGGTTTGTTATTTTTTCTTCAAATTTGAAATAAAAACGTCAAATAGTCAAGGCACAATTTGCTGTTCAACCTATGTTTACTACTAGTACTTCCTAAAACTGCCAGCATCAAAGAAACAAACTTGGGAGATTTTTGCATGATG
Organism: Coracopsis vasa; assembly: GCA_026283785.1. Taxonomy (NCBI): domain Eukaryota; kingdom Metazoa; phylum Chordata; class Aves; order Psittaciformes; family Psittacidae; genus Coracopsis; species Coracopsis vasa. The sequence continues at coordinate 66,344 of JANHGB010008133.1, forward strand.
TTTCCCTGTCATTCCCTCTCACTAAGGATATTTCCATCGGCAACAGGAGGCAGCTGATGACTCAGGATGATAATGGCTATAGCTGAGTTCCATCATTCAGTTCCAGTAGGCATCTCTTATTATTTGGGAAAACGGGCTTTGTCCTGCAGAACTACCCCTAACTCTGCCCTGGGAGGCAGGTTTGGCTCAGCACAGTTCTGCAACCACACAGACATGTCACTGCAGTCAAGTATCACAATGGAATTTGAAATTAAAACAGCTTCAGATATCTATATGGTCTTTAAGACAGAAAATACGCACTCTGATGTGTTACCAAAGCATCACTACCACTATCACCATCATCATCATCATCAAAAGAGCTACGAGGGCTCTGGATGGCAATGAAATCTACGGCTACAAACCTTAAATGCAATTTCTGAGAAAATAATACTCTCTCCCTCCAACAAAAGAAACTAGCAAATAAGGTGCTTGCAGGTAACATGCCTGAAAAGAGGTGACTAATTCAAATGACCACCCCAATTATTTCAGAAAAAAAATATCCCACTCCATCTATGGACATGGGGAAACAAAACCAAGCACATGTAATATATTAATCCTTGAAATGCTCCCTTAAAAGCCTTTATTTTAAAGGCTTATCATATTAAATGATATAATAAGCTTTGTGTCATCTGTCCTACTTCAGCACTCTCTCTGCCTTCTCTGTGAAAAGATAATTGCTGTTCAGACTAACCTTGCAGGTTTAGCAAAAAGAGCTTCCAACCTGGTCCATTACATGCCCCAGAAAAAATGTTCCACAGGATTGTCAGGTTGTTTCTTACCAGGAACAAGAGAACCAACCATTAATTTTAAGAAGGTCATGTCATCAACTACGGACACATACACAGCCTGCCTTGAGTGCCCTCTCCTTCTTACAGCCCCTGGCTGCACAGTTACCAAAACTTATATTTGGTATTTTACCCTGTATTATTTCCTAACAAAGAATCCTTCCTTCCTAACAACTTTTTACTACTTATTTGACACATTTATTATTCAGAAAGACTGCCAAACTACCACCCCTTATTTTACCAATTAAATAGGCAAAGCAACAATGCAAGCTGCTAAGCTTTCAGGTTGCCTTCTCTTCCCCCAAGATGTTAACCAAACTGGTTCACTCTCAGCAGCCATCTGATCCTTTTGCTCTCCTGAAACGACCAACACAAAGGAAATTAATGCCAACTGTGGAGGTAATTTTGTATTGACACTTTTCCAATAGAATCCAGACTTAGACCACCAGTGTCTTTCACAAGGGACATCCACCCGCCATCAGATGGTTGCAATTTTCCAACAGCAACTGTCCTGGGATGCATTCAGAATAATACCAAGAGCTGAGAAAGATTCTTTATTTCATTATCAGTTTTTTACACCACTGATTCTTCAAGGTGGTGTTTTATTTTTAAGTCTACCAATATAAAACATCCTGTTTAAAACTTACTTCAGTACAAATATAAACAATACATTAAATATAACCAACCTATTCAATAAAAGGTGATTTTATTTTACAAATTATGCTATACTTCCATCTACAGTACAATTAGTTAATATTTCCTTTCATCCCACCAGCCAAAAGGCTAATCCTCACAGCAGCTGTTACTACTCCAGTACAGAATGACTGTGAATTTAACCTCTCCTGGACATAGCCCAATAAATTCTGTTGTTTTTCTAAGTACTTTTGTGAATTTAAATGGACCTTAGCTTGCCATCCAAATTCAGGAACAGGTCTGAAGTGGCTTTTAGGCAAGTTGCCAAATAACTTCCCAATTCCCTTATAGGGTATAGCTCTCACCCTAGAGATCTTCCAAGCAAGAACTGAAAAACAACACCTTCATTTCCTCAAAATTATTTTTTTCATTTTCTAAGCACTATTTAAACAAATTATTCACAAAATCACATTAAAATAATATTAAGGGCTCATTCACACTCTTAAATTCTCAGCAATTTCAACCTAATAGTACCAACACAAATATGAGAAGAATACGCCCTCCTGCAACCTTTCTGAGAGTGCAAAGGCCAGGATATTGGAAAGCTTGAATGTAAAATTCAACCCAGCACATGTGTCTGAATATGGAGTAAGGCAGAGGAGGACAGCAATACTCCCCAGGATAATGAAGATCTGTTATTAGAAAAAACTATTTTTCACCTGAATGCTTAACTTGATGCTAATGAAGGCCAACACATGTTATAAAATCTTCCTTTTCTCCAAGACTTCAGTCTCCATTTGCAAAAGTAACATAATTTAGGTTTTGATTTGGCAAAGCAATAAACTTTACCTTTAAACCAATTAGAAATCTGCAGAATTTAAGCACATTACTTGTGTTTCCAAATCTCCTCTCCTGGAGATGAAATACTTCCTGTTTGGACAGGAAGTCATCAGCCAGCCTGCATCAATGTGTGGCTTTAGGTATTGTAAAATTAGAAGCCTTCAGGCCCCCTGTACAAAGACTTGCCTGCTGATAATACATTTTCCTTCTGTTTCACACACCCCTAACAACACTCTGTAAGACTAACAATCACAACAGAAGATACAGGCCAGCTAGAGAAAATAAACTTCTGAGTAACAATGAACTTTCAATCCCTAAATCAGACTCATTTATAAGAAATCAGTTACAGCTGTAATGAAATAACATAATAATTTCAACTGCATACCCTCTCTTCAGAGCCATTAGATCTGATCTGCTGTGCCTATTGGATATAAAAGTAAATTTTGGTTTTATGCTTCAATGCAATTATTTATAATATTATATACAGTTATTTAGTCACATTATTAAACCTACTATGAACCTGCTATTTTAAGAGATGATTTTTCTCTAACATAGTTTTGACATTTTTACAGGCCTTTGGTAGTCTCAAGCCCTTCATTTTTGTAGGTAAGTATATGGTATGTTTGGATCAGAACATTAACATCCATTTGTGGTAGTTCTTCACATCTAGTCACTATATCAACCCATAAGAATTTAATAGCTACAATAGTGATATTACCTATGACAGCGGATGTTTTTGAACCTTTACAGATCATGAGCCAAGTTGAAGGACGACAGAAGAATCTTGTACAAGCCATTGAAGCTCTCCCAAGTTCTGGGCCCCTTTCTGCTTTGGATCAGGACTTGCTGCTTTTAAAAGCTACCTCTGCTGCCACCCTGAGCTGCCTTGGAGAATGCCTGACTCTATTACAGCAAAGCATGCATCAAGTGGGCCAGAATCATAACAGGCCGCTGTCATCAGGTAAGCACAAGCTCTCTTGGGTATTATTTATGTGCCTTGGGTTTTTTTATTATGATACTGAAGCAGGCAAAATTACACATTCCTCAGAGGAGCAGGTTGGGGTGAGCAGCTTATAAATTTTTACAGCCTCAAGTATCACAAATCTTTTTCTTTGCATAGAAGAAGATGCAAAATTTATTGAAATCAGAAGAGAGGATGAAAAGAGGTTATCCTAAGTCTGCTCAGGGAAATCAGGTTCTGAAAACAGCAAGACAAAAAAAAAAGGGATGGGGAAGGGGGAAGAGAGACATGGAGAACAGGTAGATAAGCACTGTATTCAGAACCTGCTGGGTTAGTTTGTTTTGCCACCTTATTATCTTTTTTTTCTTTTTAGATTGAAATCACAATACAGATTTGCTTGATGATATGTAATATTATGCAGCAAAAGTGAAAATCATATTTCTAGTTTTCCGCATGGAAGGATGCCGCTGAGGCAGATCTGTTCCAATCTGTTGTTTTCTTTAAAACTGGAAAGAGTTCTCCATGCTGCTATTAAAAATAAAATAAAAAAATCTATGGCAAACTTTGATGAGCCTAAAATATCAGTGTGATTCTGCATTGAGCTCTGCAAGCATGAACCATGCAGTCGCCATGTAGCTCAATTTTTTCGGTTCACCAAGCATTATATCTCTGTCCATAATGTCTAAAAGGGAGGTCAGTTTGTTTCCATATGCAATTTGCGCTACCTAGTCTAAGAGCAGGAGCAGGACTTAATGTAAGAGGAGCAGCAGCAGAACTCTGGGTATGGGTTCGCTTTTTATGTTTTCTTCATGTGCTTCAACAACATCCCTCTTACAGTAGGTTTACTACCGGTAGGATATGCCCTGAGGACTGCTGAGGCAGCTAGGTAGGAAGCCCTTTGAAGAATTCCTGTTGTGGGGAGAATAGAAATGTGAGAGGGTCAGCTGAGGAGTAGGCAAATAACATAACAAGTGTTCTTGGGGAAAAAGTGTAAAAACTTGGATTATTTTGTGGCTTTCCCACATTCAGATTCTGATATATTTCATAAAGGATTATATAAAAAAATTCAATAAATTTTATTTTCTACATTCTGTGTTATAAAAAATGCAAAAAAGCCCCTGCACTTTCCTAAATACTAATGATAAAGTGCATTTAATTGAATTATTTCATATAATTTCATTTCAGAAGAGAATGGTCTGGAACAAAGATGAAAAGTAACTGTCTAGTTTCAAAGTCCTTGAAATTTGTTTTTCGTGTCCGTATGATCTAAGTGAACTGTCAGAGGTAGATGACTTGAGTTGTACATGTCCTTGGATCTGTGTCAGAATAATTTTCTGTTAGATCAGTGTCTTGATTTGAAAATGATTTTTGAGGATTTGTGCACATAAACAGAGAAAAGCAAGCATAGCATTAGTAGTTGCTGAAAGGAAATTCCATATTTTTGGGGAGAAAAAAAAAAAGTGGAAAGCCATGGCTATAAATAAAATTTAGTCAGTGTTTTTGTTCCTCCTAGAAGGACAACTTGTACAGCAATCCTTTTAAGAATCAAAATTCTGTAGTACTGGTTCACATGGACATCTTTGGTGTAACTGTGAGAACCTGAATGCACGCAGTTAACTCCTCAGTGTGTGTGTGCCTATTCTTTGGTATATAATTAAAAAAGAAAAAAAGAAAAAAAGAAAAAATAACAAAAGGAACTAAAAGCTGCTGAAATACTTCAGCTCTTCTCCCTGACTGCAGGAAAATTATATTTTTTATTTCCTTTTCTTTTCCCCAGGCTTTGTTATGCAGCACAGTTGCCTGACAGAACCTGGCCTACAAGTCTTGATTACTGATTTTCCTACACACTTAATCTTATCCAGGCGTACTTTGATAGGCTTAACATTTCTGCTGAGTTGGTAGAGTGTCAGTCATCAAGGCTGCATAAACTTATACCTACTCAGACTAATGCCTTTAATCCTCTAGCAGACTCTTGTTTTGAGACATACTTAATTTGGATTCTGTGTCCTCCAGGTGGATTTTTTTAATTTCATACTCAGAAGGTGCAACCAAAAGATGACCTTTACTGTCACCTGTCAATACTGTCAGGTGAAAATAACTCTTACTAGTTTAAAAGCTGTATGTTTCTCTGATACGAAGTCTTAAATGCATTTCCCATGAGATGCAGTGGCCCTGTGCAATTTATTGCTAAATGTTTCCATCCCAGTGCTGTCTCATTACCTGCTGCATAGTATCCAATATGCTAGGGGAACTATGGGGTAGGATCCACAGAATTTTGTAGAAAGAGACAAGATAAGAAAATAAGTTATCAAATTTCTGCTTCTAGCCTACAGTTCATGAAAGCAGTCCAGTCCAGCAAAGCATCACAGTCCTGCTCATGTGCAGTGTGAGAAATAATCAACAGCTTAGCTTTGGTGGTTTGAACTTACCCTTGGGTTTACCTTTCTTCAGGGTCAAAAGCTTTCACTATTATGCCATAAAGAGAGAATTGCCTGAAAAGTAGATATAGATCTTTCTTTGCTTTCTCTTTACCTTTGCTCTGCTTGTGTTCTTGAAGTCTTTATGGCCAATTATGCAAGGATTACTGATGACCTTGTGCACTGTAGGCTTTGCAGTCTTACCGCTCCCAATGCAAATACTTAAGTAGCTGAATTTCTGACCTAGTACCTATGGAATGCACTCATGAAGATTATAGTTAAATAGCAGCTGTTTTAAATAGATTTACAGACATTTATTGAATTCAACAAGAAAATGTCTCCTTTTGATGTAAACATTTTTATTGTTTTGTTTTTCAGTAATGTGAGTAGAAAGAAAGAAGCTTAGCATTCAGTTCAGTGGAATCTTATCCAGAATCAAGGACTGTGTAGCTCTTGACTTCACATATTTTTATGGCATCCTTTGTCATGGAATAGTTTAAGGATGACATGATTTTTCCTCTTCGTTTTCATGTTTTTCATGAGTTGACAGTTTTAGACCTGAAGCCTACAAGCAGACATGAAGATGAAACCGAAATCTTCAATCACGTCTTGAAGGGTAGTCAATACATGTTTTATTTCCACTCTAAAGCTTCAGGGAAAGGTTTTTGAGATTGTCTTTTTTGTTAGTGTTTGATTTTGGAAGTATATCAACAAGAACAGTCAGTGGAGCAAAATCCTGTCTGTGTTTCTACTATTGAGTCAAAATAACAAATTAATTTTTAGCTCTTGTTGCTAAAGGTATATGCATTGATCACTGGTGAAATTATTTGTAGGCTTTTTTTCTTTCATTGAAAAATATGCCAGAGAAGGATATTAGTAGCTGAAAGTGTTGTTTAAGTGTAGTTTGAGTTGAGGGTAAGGAATTGCATCTATACAAGCTTCTTCCAGTTTAGGAATTTTGCTCTTTTTGTAGAAGGGAGAAGAATGTCAAAGATTTTCTTACTGCCCAAGAGTATCACCATTTAGATGCGTGTAAAGCACTTGCTAATCAGAATTAACTTCCTTATGAGAAGCTTGAGTTCTTTTAGCATGCAGACATGAAAAGAGTGCCTTTTAAAATAAAAATGTGGAGAAGAAGCTTTTGTCTTCACTTAAAACTTCAAAACTTTTAATGCTAGAGTAAGAGAGAAAGCCTGTTGACTGCTGTGGCTAATATCTTTCTCTCCCAAACTGTGAGCAAAGCAAACATCAGTGTTTTTAAGTAGCTTTACCAGCTTATGTTGTGTTTTAAATATGGGGTGGGTTGTTTTTTTGTTTTTTTTTTTCCTTCTAGTATTTTGGCAGAAAGAATCCTGTCTTGTAGCAGCAGCCTGCGCACATAAATTTGTTCTTTGAGTCTATGTTTCAACATTAGCCGTTCATTTACTGAATAAAGCATCTCCCTGATAGATATTCCCTCCTATACTTTTCTGTTTCTCACTTGCTCACTTTTCCAAACTGTAAAATAAAATGTTTGTTTGTTGTTTTTTTTTCCTGAGGATTTTTTTAAAAACAAAGCCCAAACCTGTTCTTACTATAGATATTCTGATGTTTATTTGAATGTGCAAGTGCTGCTTGTTTTGGCTGCCATGGCACCAAATGTATTGAAGATGATTTTGGAGTTGGGGGGATATACTTGAACTTTGTTTTAGCAGATTCTCTGTTGCCTCCTTTTTAGAAAAAATAAATGGACAGGAAAGACAAAATCTAGATGCTTTCAGTTTGGTGACAAATGACAACTAGGAATTCTCCTGCAGCTGAGATGGCAGGAGGAGAGAAAAATGAACAGAGGAGTCTTCTTTCTTGCTTTCCTCTTTCCACCCCAAATGCTTCTGGCCAGGGAAGAGTGAGGAAAGAAGACAGAGGAGAACATATTCTTTGTTACTGATGTAATTTACTAAATTTGGTGCGGTGAGTCAGGTCTCCTTTAAATGCATCATCACTAGACTTGATTCTTTCAAGAATAACCAAAACAATTTGCTGTTCTATCTAAATGCTAATACATTATTCCTTATATGTTCTTTTTGCTTTTAAAGATAAAATACTATTTTCTAGTCCCTATATAGCATTAGCAGATACATCGTTGTCTTTCTAATCTGAAAAACAGATGTGCAGCTGCCACTTGCTGTTGCTGATTCAGCCTGCTTTAGGATTCAGCAGAGAAACAAAACTGCTGCATCCATCCCAGGCAGCAGAAGGAATCTAAATCTAATCTTGGTGTCTCCTTGAGGCCAACTAGTTGCATTGTTAGTGGGATATTGGTTAGCATATAGAGTATATTGCAAGAGTTTTATCAATAGATGTTAGCTTACAATTGTGCCAGGAAAAAACATAAGGTTTATTTTTTAGTCTATAAACCAAGACCAGAGGACTTAAAAATAGAAGAGTTTTTGTACAGAATTGAGGTAGGTGTTAAGCATATTTCATGCATCAATGATCATACAAAAAAGTGGTTTGAAGGTACATCAGGTACCTAGAAAATGAGAACCAACAAAAGAAAATTATCAACACTGCTTAACTGAAAAATATTTTGTAAACCCTCTCTTTGGGGAGGATTTCCCTTCTGCTGTGTGCACCTGTGAAAGGAAAACACGTTTCTTCTGAGAGCATTTGTGTGGAAAACAGCCTGTTATGCCATCTGAAATAGATGGGATTTTATGAACTAAAGTGTTGCTATATGGAAAGGAGTGTAGGTTGTGTCTGGATGCTGTACTTTTCTTATGTAGAAGCATTCTCCTGTGCCTTGGTGGATTTGTTTTCTGTGTGTTCATCACTGTGGAAATTGATGTTGAGGGGAAACAGGAAAGAAGCTTGATTTTGGGTATTTTCTATAGTGCTTTGTGTAGTCTTAAAGCAAACACTAAAGTAGCTGTGTAACTATGAATGTTTTTGTCATTTGTAACTGCCTTTCTGGAGCATTTCTTTAAAACTATGAAATGTGTCAAAATAAGAATTGAATTTACCTTTGTCAGCTGTCTTTGACTATGACTGAGAACAGAGCAAAAACTGATTTAAAAACAAAATAGTGACAGCAGTTTTTTCCTATTCTTATCCAACTCTGAAGATATATGTTTAGGTTTTATGTTTTCAGTTGTTTTTTTTTCTTTTTCTTCTTGAAGTCTTTAAAAAAACAGAAATTGATCTAGTGATAGAAAATTCTGAGTGCCATAAAGTGGCAAAGATGGCAACTCCGTTAGTGCAGATCAAGTTGATTATAGATGGCAGTTTAGTCTGTGGAGAGTAAATTCCAGTAATATGGGACAGAGAACAACTACCTGTACTATTTTGTGGTAAGAGTAATTTCTGCTAGTGCAGATGAGAATATTTTGGATGCACAACTGATAATGTGAGTAAAGAAGGAGCCACGTTGGTGTGTCCTTTCACTTTTTATATAGAGATTGTCTTCTGATCTTAGTTGATTTTAAGGTTATTTCTGTTGAGTTCTGTCTTCATACTCCTCTTTTGCGTGAAAACTAGGCTGCTATATTGGGATGGGATGCTATATTGGGATGGTTCGAGAATGCTGACATCTCAAATTTGTAGATTAAAGATCATCAAAAGTTCCCTGGTGACACTTTGAAACTAAGCATTTTTTTCAACTGACTTTTTACTTATTTAGGCTTCTGTGGTATATGACTAATACCTTTTACTGTATGTGTCTCTTCTGCAAACCAGCCAAGTTCCAGACAGACAGAATTTAACAAAACAGTTTTTCTCATATGCAGAGGTGTTGAGGAAATAGATGTGCTTTATCCTTTGGATCTAAACTCTGAGCATCCTGTTGGTGTGGGCTAGGTCATAATATGTTGTTAAGATCTGTTTAAAAATTGATTAAGCTGGCAAGATTTGTTGGTTTGTGAGGGTGCCATTGCCCTTGGGACAGAGGGAAACACATGCTTGTTCTAACAGCTTCTATTTCTGTGACAGAGTCTCTAAAATGTGTGGAGAAAGATGGAATAAATAGTCTTTTTACAGTGCGTTTGTACTGAAAAGGAATACTAGTATAGTGATTTTAAAATATGTAAGTGATGGTGAAGTAAATGTTCCCACTTAAGAATTTCCCCTGGAGCAAGGTATTTATTTAAGTGGGAGCTTTTTCTTGTGCTTATTTACAGAAGTTAGATTAAAAAAAAAGTTGTTTACAGTGAAGGCCAAATAGGCTGTGTGTGCAGAGAGAAAATGGGTAGCCCAAGGAAAAGATTGGATTACTTGTTTTCAAAGATTGGCATAAAGATAAGTCAGTTGAGTATTTTTTTCAGTCTCTCTGTAATAGGAAAATAGCAGCAGTAACACAATATTCTGTTTGACAGGGAGAAACAGAAAAATAGATTGAGATTTGCTACTGCAAGGTCACAAGAGGTGAGGAGCATAAGTGTGCTCCATAAAACTCTCTCTGGCTGTTTAAAAGTGAAACAAGTTTATTTAAACATCTTTTTTTTTGTTTGGTTGGTTTTTTTCTTTGAAATCTGTACTAGTTAAGATCAAAAAGAATATTTTTTTTAATGGTTTATAGACATGTGAATTCCCTCCATGGAGCCAGTATTTGAAAATTTCCAGTTTAGTTTATTCATGCTGATGGTTATGATTCCTTTGTCCCATGCAGTGAGAGTCCATTTTGGATCTGCCAAAACAATCTTCAGATTATCCTCTGAATCAAAGCTTGTTTTGAGGGATCTGGGGGTATCCTTTGTTTCCTGGCAACAAATTACTGACCTGAGAAGAAAGCAAAACACTATGACTACAGTCACTGTGCTCTTCATTCCTTGCCATGTATACCAACATTGTGTGTGGATATAACTCCATCTTTGGAATGAGGGCAGTTGTTAGCTTCCTGATGTATAGGACCAATGTGTAAAGCCAATCCAAGAAAATGACCTTTTGTTGCAGTTTCTTTGACATTGTTCACGTAACAACTAGGATTTAAAACATCTACTGGCATAGTCCTCAAAGTCATTGGAACCCTCAAAGGTTTACAGTTTTGGGCCTAACAGCAGAGCCACAGAGATGTTCTGCGTTTGGCAAAGGGAAATTTGGGTTATTGTGTGAAATACACATATAAATTAAAAAAAAATGCTGGATTTTTTTCCCCTGTTGGTTACTCAGATCTTTCATTTGATACTTAACTATTTGCTGATGCTTTCTTCAGCAAAAGGTGGTGCCACAAAATCACACTAAGTAGACCTGGAGTTTTGTCGTGTCATCATAACTTAGTGCCATTTTAGATGAAAGGAGTTTTCTGTAATTATCTTCAGAATTTGGTAACAGGTCAGCTCTATGATTTTTGGCCCATTTTTTAATAATATAAGTGTTAATATACCTCACCAGATCAAACCATTTATTTTAATTAGGAGGCAACCTCAGGTAACCCTGGTGATACAGAGAGGAGAAGTTGCGTATTCTTTAATGTACTTCGTGTTGATTTGCACCATCTTAAAAAGTTGTCAGTGATAAGAGAAGGAAGTCCTCCCTCTCGCACCAATTGTATTTTCACATACAAATTATGGTAATGACTAAAGAGCTGTGATTTTCTTTTTCATATCGCTGCATTTTATAGCAGCCTGTAATTAATAGCTGAAATTTAAGTCCCGTGCTCAGGGCTACTGATTTGGATGTTGATAGTATGTTTTAGAGCAGTAAGGGAGGAACATCTGTGCCTTAGCTGATCATTCTTTCTGTCTTGGCATCCTTAAATACTGTCCCATCCTGGAAATTGGGTGTCCCCAGGAATAAGGATTGTTCTGATGCCTGGTTCTGTTTGATTCATACTTAATGTGTATCTTTGTAATGAGATCTCTTCTAAACTGTGATCTTGGGACCAGTAGAGAGCATTTTAGCACTTAATCTAGAAAGAGCTTTTAATAGTACAGACAGAAATAAAATACAGCTGCTAAACTTAAAACTCTGATTTCAGGCAGAAGAAATGTAGGGTTTACTTGTATAACTTCATAACTATTAAAATAGTGATAGAAAATACATGCTTTACTTAACCACAGTGTGTCAGATTGTATAATCTTTATGTGTAATCCTATCTGCTGGTAGGAGTAACACTTAAAAATCTTCTTTCGTTGACTTTTTAAAATATTTATCACAGATAAATTGGCATAGAAGATGCTGGAGTATTTTTGTTACTAAAGTAAAACTGTATGTGGAAGCAGAGAAGAGATGGCAGTTGATTTATATTAGTAGAATGATCAGATGAATGGAAGAAATCTGTAATCTGTTGTAAACTGATATGGATGATTTTCTGCTTTAGAAGGTATCCTGGGATGGTCTGGGCCCAAGTCACACTCCACAGAGCAACTGAAAAACGGTGCTCTCAGCTCCTTATCAACTGCTACTGCCAACATTACATGGGCAATAGTTCCATCTGCAGCCCAGGCTGGACTGGCACTACAGCCAAATACAGAGGTAAGCACACTACGTCTCTAGGCCATTCCTATTGTATCTGAGACTTGACATTGGTTAGATGCGTCATGGTTTAGTGGTGGACGTGGCAGTTCTGGGGTAAATGTTGGACTTGATGATCTTAAAGGTCTTTTCCAACCTAGTTGATTCTGTGATTCTATGTACGATTGTAGATGCTTTTAGTAATTACTTATCATACTTTTTTTTCTTTATAGTGTCCTCTTTGCTTGAAATTAGTTGTGAAAATGCCAAGTTTCATGCAAAAGTGCAGTCTGAAAACTAGAAACATACATTGACAATATAGTGGTGTGCCTTTGCTTCTCTGAGGTACTTTGGACAGCAGACTGTGGCAAGCATGCAGTCTCTTCCCTAGTCGTAAAAGCAGTTAACAGACTGTCAGTACACATTTCTATCTTCTGGTGATAGAAAAAGCTGTTTGCTTTTTACACTGGTTTGAGAAAGAGAGGAGAAACTAGGACCACAACATCCGCTTGCTACTTGTTCTTCCATGTTGCTATTTGCTCTTGGGTGTCTCTTGAGCATCGTTGACTATACTTTGAGTTGTAAAACCACATTGTTTTCTGACCCCTTTTCCTGTTAAGTGATTGTGGACAGAACTTGTCCACATCATTTTGCACCAGCCTGTTGATTTGTGCTTTTGTGGCATTTACTTGGTAAAGGGCAGTTCTGAAGCATCGACTCTCTGAGGAGGCTCACAGCTGCGTATCAGACATCTCATGCACTGAAAGTCTCTCACCATGACAAACTTCTCCAGCTTCTACTGTCTACTTTGGTTACCAGTGCTGCCCATCAGGAAAACACTTCACTCTGAGACCCCACAGATTGTAGGGCACCTGAAGCATGTGAGACCTGAAGAACTGGGAAGAAGTTTTTGAGAGAGCTGAAGAAATAATTTTCTACTAGTAGTGAATGCTCTTTGGCAGTTGGAATGGCTTAAATTAAATTATATTGCCTTTAACAAAATGTGTAATGGCTGGGGACATCAATAAAGCTGTTTGTTTTTCCAGTTTGTTCGTAGTATCTTGAATTGAATATAGTTCAAAAAATCCAAGGATAAACCAGATTGATCTTTTTTTAGTTGCGTGTTACTTTGGTCCTCTTCCAGATCTGTCCTTAATAATTTCAAATTCCTAGTGCCCATTAATCACAGGATTTAAATTACCTGTAATTGCTTTTTATTAGGAAGTTGTGAAATTTGTTTTTCACGTAAGCCAACTGCAGTTCTGATAGTGCTTTTTAAGACAAATAGGTATTTAAGAATATTGTCTGAGGCGTTGCCACCTTACTCAGTGATACACTGCAGTTTGTTTCATTGGTTTTTTTAGATGTTTGTATTCTTGACCACCTGGTAAAGCCAAATGGATTGTTGCAGCAAGGACATGAAGAGCAGCCACTAATTTAACTCATCTCAGGGTATCATTTTGCAGTTGAATGGAGCTATTTACATCTTGTTTTAAATGACAATTTTTTTTCTAAGATCCAGTCTCTTCCCGTTGCTTGCTGATGAGAGATACTGAGTTGCTGTTATAGCTTGAGGCACTGCTTTGCTTGTGGAACTCATGACTTATTGAGAAAGGAGTACTCTTGAAGAGAAGGATATAATCAAGGGAGCATATCACTGTTTGTAGTACAGAATCCTCAGTGCTTTGTGAGTAGTCTTCCTGAAATCATTACCCTGTATTTGGGGGCCCTGAGGAACTAATCCTT
>JANHGB010008133.1:80290-104201 GCA_026283785.1 Coracopsis vasa
CGCGCGGGGCGGGGCGGGGCGGGGAGGGGCCGCGTCTGAGGTAAGCTCCCCCCTGCGGCCCCGCTCTAACAGGACGCTGAGGTGAACGGCGCCTCCATTTCCCGGCGCGCCTCGGGGCGGCAGGAAGGGAAGGGTAATGGGCGTGTGTGTAAGATGGCGGCGCTCAGCGCGTGGGTCCCCGCACGGCTGTCGGGGGCGGCACGGGCTCTGTGGGGCTGCCGTGCGCGGCGGGGGCTCGGGCAGGACTCGGCGGCCGCGGGCGGTACGTGAGGGAGGAAGGGGTGGGAACAGGGATCCCCCACCAGGTCCTTTCTCATTGCAAGTGCCCTTCATGATGATCTGGGGAGGGCGGGAGGAGGAGTGTAGGACTGCGGTGGGTCTTTAGTGGGAGGGGGTGGCATGGCCGCGGCTTCCCGCCGGCCGGGTTAACGCAGTGTGAAATCCTCCTGCAGGAGAAAAAGCCGCCAAGCCTGCCTTCACGGATGAAGCGGTTCAGAATCTGCTGTACAAAATGACAGGGCTCAACCTGCAGAAGGTGTTTAGGCCAGTGAAGAAGGAACTTAAGCCACCAACATACAGGCTGATGACAGAAGCTCAGCTGGAAAAGGTAGGTTGCTCCGCTTCGTGTTGATACAAGCTTTGGGTTTAGCAAAAACCTTGTGGTGGTCCTGTAACAGTTTGTGTTTCTGCTTCCTTTAATGCTGCTGTTGAAAACATTTAGGTTTCTTTACTTGTTCCCTAGAATTGTCGAATCAGCTAGGTTGGAAAAGATCCTTAAGATCATCAAGTCCAACTATTCCCCAGCACTGCCAAGTCCACCAGTAAACCATGTCACCGGGGGCCTCATCTACACGGTTTTGGACACTTGCAGGCACAGCAACTCCACCATTGCCCTGGGCAGCCTGTCCCAGTGCCTGACCACCCTTTCAGGGAAAGAATTGTTCTTAATAGCCAGTCTAAACCTCCCCTGGTGCAGCTTGAGGCCATTTCCTCTTGTCCCATCCCTTGTTCCGTGGGAGCAGAGCCCAGCCTCCTCCTGGCTCCATTCTCCTGTCAGGCAGTTGTACAGAGCAATAAGGTCCCCCCTGAGCCTTCTCTTCTCCAGACTGAACCCCCCCAGGTCCCTCAGCCGTTCCCCATCACACTTGTGCTCCAGGCCCTTCACCAGCTCCACTGCCCTTCTCTGGGCCCGCTTCAGCATCTCAATGTCTCTCTTGCAGTGAAGGGCCCAGAACTGAATGCAGGATTCAAGGTGTGGCCTCACCAGTGCCCAGCACAGGGGGATGATCTCTGCCCTGGCCCTGCTGCAGCGCTATTGCTGGTACAGGCCAGGAAGATGGTGGTTTCTTGGCTACCTGGGCACAAGCTGCTCATGTTCAGCTCTGTCAATCAGCAGCCTCAGGTCCTTTTGCATGAGCAGCTTTCCAGACACTTTTCCCTAAGCCTGGAGCATTTAGGTTTTGTGTAAATCAGTGTTTCTCCACTTTAAATAGTCAGTTTTATTTATACAGATTTTCTTGATTTATTATGGAATATGAAAAAAAATCAGATTTTTTTTGTTTTCTTGAGTAGCAGGTTTTTTTACTTATCCTCTTTCCCTAACCTGTTGACTGTGTTTTATGCTTTGGAGGAAATTTGCCATGATGAAATAACTGAAATAAATGTGGCGTTTGCAGTAATATATATGGGTTTTTGTTTAGGAACTTCCTCCAGCAGTTTGCCCAAACTACAGTAGTGGTGCGTTGTTCAGTTGTGATTCATCTACCTGCAGACTGAATTAGTGTCTCACTTGTCATGTTTGTCCAAAAATTGTGTGTTAGCTTTTTACTTAATTGTAAAATTTAACTATTTTTTTCCTTTTCCAAGGCCACAAGAAAAGCCATTGAGGAAGCTAAAGAAAGACTAATCATGCCCCCTGTTTTGGATGAACGAGAGCCAATTGATGATGTCTTAGCAGAAGACAAATTACTTGAAGGAACTGAAACTACAAAATATATCTTTACAGATTTAAGTTACTCTGTTCCACATCGTGTAAGTAACAGTGTATTCTCTCAAGACCTTATCATTCTTAATTTCAAAATAACTTTTAGGTTTGAATACAGTATAGTTCTGTTAGTTTGTAAAAAGTCTGAGGAGTTGCAAGTTCAGTCTGGTACAAGGGAATACAAAGAAATGCATTTCTAAATGTTTGTTTATGACTGATAGTGACTGACGTTCCAGTACTCAAAAACAGTCTTGGTGGGGACTGGGGGGTAGTTGGTTGATTATTTCAAAAGCAGATGCTTGTGATATGCTAGGCGTGCTCCTCCACACTTCACAGACTCTTTCTGTGGAACTGGATTACTTACTACTGGGCATAGACCAAAAGATGGAGTTACTTCACAGTGGCAAAGGAAAGCTGAGTAAGTGATAAAATAAATTCTCAGGAAAGCTGTGAAGAAACAGTTGTCAAATAGAATTATGGAGCATAGGGGTAAAGATTGCTTTGTTTAATGAAACATCCAGATTGTCTTAGGTGCCAATAGTAAGAGACTGGAAAATCTCTTAACAAGTAGTTATGATTCTCAGAAGTCTCCATGGTTCAAACATGCATATGGTGATAATACTGTGAAATGAATTGCCCAGTCTCCCAGACTGGAGAAGAGAAGACTTCTGCCTGGTTGTAGAGGGTTGGGTTACAGCTAGTCAGACTTAACACCCATAAATCCATTGGCCCTGATGGAATGCACCCATGGGTAGTGAGGGAGCTGGCAGATGTTGTTGCTCTGCTGCTTTCCATCATCTTTGAAAGATCATGGAGAACAGGAGAGGTGCCTGATGACTGGAGAAAGGCCATTGTTACTACCATCTTCAAAAAGGGCAAGAAGGAGGACCCAGGAAACTACTGGCCAGTCAGCCTCACCTCCATCCCTGGAAAGGAGATGGAACAGATCATTCTGGAGGTCATCACCAAGCATCTAGAACAAAAGAAGTTCATCAGGAGTAGTCAGCATGGATTCACCAAGGGTAGATCTTGCTTGACTAACCTAATAGCCTTTTATGATGACATGTCAAGATGTCAGCATGACAGAGGAGAGCAGTGGCTTATATCTACCTCAACTTCAGCAAGGCTTTTGGCATTGTTTCCCGTAACATCCTCATAGGTAAGCTTTGGAAATGTGGGTTACATGAATTGACAGTGAGGTGGATTGAGAACTGGCTGAATGGCAGAGTTCAAAGGGTCATGATCAGGAGAGTAGAATTCAGTTAAAAGCCTCTAGTCAGTTGAACTAGATGATCTCCAGAGATCCTTTCCAACCCTGAAGAATTGTGTGATTCTGATCTCCTACACCATCTGAGAACTCTCTCGAGGTACCTGCTATTTATTCTTCTGCCTCAGTGTATTGAAAACTTCCTCATTCCAACAGACTGTGTGCTGCCTAAATCAAATATGCTTGTAAAGAGATACAAGCGTGGGTTTTTTTACTTGTATTTTTTGTTTTGCACTTGCCCTCACTTGATTCTAGCACCTACCTCTGAAACAGTTGAAAAAGTCCAAGACTCTTCCCTTCTTAGCTTAGTATGTGTTATTAAATGCATCAGTCAGGCTGGCAGCAGCACTAACTCCTTTCTGTCACTATTAGTTAGGTTATCTATGTAAACTTCACAGACTTGTAGCTCTCAGTGTGGGCGCATGCAGTTATGTCACACAGTAAAATTAAGGTGAAAATGTAGTACTTGATGATCAGGTATCAAGGGAGAAATGATGCATCTAGCACATTGCATCAATCAACTAGAAACTGGTGGTTTTAGTGTGAGTTTAGGTAGGGAAGGACTTTGGCAAAATAAGATCTTTTTGCAACGTTTCTGGCTACAGAGAGAGCAGACTTTGGGAGATGATGCTTTTTTTACCTTCTTTTCAGGAACGTTTCATTGTTGTTAGAGAACCAAATGGTGTGTTACGCAAAGCAACTTGGGACGAGCGAGACAGAATGATACAGATATTCTTCCCACAAGAAGGGCGCAGAGTTATTCCCCCAGTGCTATTCAAGGATGAACACCTTGGGGTAAGATCTTTGGGTCTGGAAAGTGATCATTTTTACTTAACTGTGCTTGGACAGTGAAGCTGTGCTAGATGGACAGAGTAACTCTGAGTAAACCAGTCTGCTGTTAGGTTTTAAGCTGCTTGAATTCTCTTTTGAATAATTGCTTATCATTGAAACTTTGTTAAAATACTTGTAATGAAGTTTCAGGTTAGGGCAAGGTAAATCCTAGGTAGGTGCAAATATTCTGTCATACCAGAAATCCACATCTAATTTGTTCTGCTTTGAAATCACATGCTTAATCTGAAAAATTCAAGGGAAAAGAAATCAAAGAAACATTAATACAATGCCATTAAAGCAGTTCCTTTAGTTTTATTCATTTTGTTTCATAAATAAGGGGGGTGCTCAGTATAAGTGTTGTCTAGAACAGAAATGTTGTGGCTGCTGTTTTGATTTTGGAGCATTGGAATGGTGTGATTCAGAATCTAGTCCTCAATTTGAACTGTTGTTTTAGACTGTATTTCAGCAAGACCGTCATGAAGACCTCCTAAATATGTGCATTGCTCAGTTTGAGCCAGATTCAGCTGACTATATCAGAGTGAGTTCACTTTCCTTTTTTTGTAGTAAAAATAAATAGCATTAAGGAATAACTTAAGGGTTTGTTCTACAACCATGTCCTGGTTTCCCACAGCAGTAACCATCAGCATTATCTGGGCATCAGAGGTGTTGTTCATGCGTTCTTTTTTCTCCATATAGATTACCTTATTTTTTTCTTGTAGAAAAGTAACCCAGGATTCTGTTTAAGTAATTTCCACAGTATACAAAGAACTACAGATGCATAAAAATAGCCCTTAGGTAGTGGGGGTTTGGTATCAAACCAGAAGTTATGATAATGCTTGTAAGTGACCACAACCAGAGCTGTGCTCACTCAAGTCATGCTGACTGCTGCACTGGGATTTGAAAGGACAGGGTAGATAATGGATGAAAGTGCACCTGAGGGCACTGTAATATTTTTGACAAAGACCAGGTACAAAAAATACAGTTCTAGCAGAAAAAACTTAAATCTAGTTTAAATCTAGCTACTGGTGAAAGGTTAATATACACTTGCCTTTAAAATGCTTACTTTAAACTGTAGTAATTCCTCAAGGCACTGAGAATGTAACTTCTATTAAGCAATTATTCAAATCCCTTTTCCTCAAAGTAAAATTTCACCTCTTTGCTCTAGTATTTTTCTCCTTAAGGGAGAGATTACAGCTTGACAGCAGTGAAGATTCAGAGGGTATATCCCTCCCTTAACAATTTTTAGCACACAGCTAGTATTTACCTTTCTCTTAACATAAAGATGTCTACACCTACGTAGCAAGAGCAAGGTTATCCCAGTGTTACCTTGAATTATAACATGTATAAAGCTTTAGTGTTGCATGGTTCAGCTTGTGGCTTATTCCTGCACATTAGGGAGGTCTGGAAATAGATCAGAAACTCAAGAGATGTAGAGGGGAGAAACTGTCATACAGCTACAGTTATGCTGATGAGACTGAAAACTTTTCTGTGTATAGGTTCATCATCGGACATATGATGACATTGAGAAACATGCCAAATACGACCTGCTCCGTTCAACAAGACACTTTGGAGGCATGGTATGGTATCTAGTCAACAGAAAGAAAACGGATGGCTTACTAATAGATATGATCAACAGAGACTTGTAAGTGGTGTTTGTCACTTACTAATTCTGGTTATCTAAACAGAAAATAACAAGTACCAGTGTTTGAAAATACAGTATTTTTGTAAGATGTAATAAGTTTTCATTTGCATGAAATCTTAGGCTAGCTGTAACTTTTAGTTAAATAGGTGTTGAGTGGAAGCACCATACCAGCTCTGGCCAGTGCTGATCTTAAAGCCTAACAACTTTCTTGGCTTTTAAGATTGGCACACCCTTTTCTTCCTTTTTTAACCCTCATGGTGAAGTTCGAAGCTTTAAACAGGTGGTCAGATCTTACTTTTAAACTCAAGAATATGAAGAAATACAGAAAAGTTCCAGTTTTGGAATCAAATTGCTAAAGGGAAAACGGAAATGTCTGGACAATTAACATTACTGGAGTTTGGAGCATCTTTACCTACCACACACTTAAAACTAATGCTTGCATTTATATAAAGCATCTGTTCAAGTTCTAAATGCAGCTGAGGGCTGAGGTGTCACAAGATTTCCAATACTACATCAGTAAAACATGCTGGTTACTGCAGTCCATGGTAACAAGTTTCTGCAGTTGTTCTGCTAAATACTTGTTACTGGGTTATTAATTGTATTTCACAGAGATATTTCAGCTTAATTAAGCATCAGGCTTAAACTGCAGTATGGCTATGTTTAAGTACCTTACCTGGTGCATGTTGACTCGCATGCTTCTGATCTGCCTTCTCCCGAATAGGTTGCCTTTGCAATAGATGGGATGCCTGTTGATCTAGATGTTCAAATTAGCATATAGCCACTGAAAGCAGTTTAAGAAAGCCTGTGGTGTGCAAAGTACCCCACAAAGTACACTTTCTTTAAGTCCTCTTAAGTAGTAAGAGAAAGCTATTACTACAAATGAGCCTTTATTTGTTTAGGCTGGATGATGCTACAAGTTTAATTACCCTGTATCACATGCTGCATCCTGAATGTTCATCAGCAAAAGAAGCTAAGGAAGGGAAACTTCAAGGAGTTGATCTGATCAAGGTATGCTTTTCCACTTTAAGGTTATGTAACTACACAAAGCTGCTCAGCAGCAGAAGTCCAGTTAGTAGTTTAATTCCTCCTTAAAAAGCGGGTACTTAACTAGAACTGTTACACATGCTCATTTGTTGGGGGCTTTATGCCATTTTTTTAAACTATATACAGCTGCTCTAGGATTCCAGGTGACACTGGCTGATGTACTACTGGAATGATGAAATACTACTGTTCAGTGATGCTCTTAATTGCACATTAATGTCTCTTCTGTCATGTTTGCAGGCATTTGCAAAAACTGAATCACAGAGAGAAGGCTATATACAATTGGCCCTCCAGGCTTATGAAGAAGCAATGGCTACTTCTACTGCTTCATGAATCAACTGTTGTTCTTCACAAGTTTTAAGTCTGTTTATAAACATTCTCTGTACAGGATTCCACAATAAATACTTCAAACAACTTACTGTTCTAGCACTTTTTTTACTAAAGTATGTACATAAGAAGCACTAGAGTAGCTTGTATTTGCAAAAGTTCAATAAATGAACTTATAGCAGTCATCATAACTTCAGCTTTGAAGTGATGATACACCCTGTGTTTAATTCCTCTATGTGAATGTAAATTGACTTCCAAAGCTAAATCATTACCCACAAGTCATTTTAATTATTGATGTTTAGGGTCTGCAGAAATTGGTTTAGGGAGGTGTCTACCACCATATCTGTGCCTCAAGCCATATTATTGTTGTGCTATACAGTTTAGCTAAACATGTCTACAGTAGTAACTGAGCTACTGTTAACAGACACAAGCTAAAAAGCACACTGAAGAAGTAACAGCATGTAAATGTTAAGTGAGGTTAAAATAGTAATGATTGGATACAATGCTCCCATTAGAAATATTTACAACACAAAGTACTGAAGCTTTTCAGAATTGCTAATAATGGGAGAACTCAGGAACAGAATGGGTAAAAGGGTTTTATTGAACTGCTTAATAAATGATTTTTCAGTATGCACTGGAGCAGGCCTAC
Source organism: Coracopsis vasa (assembly GCA_026283785.1). Lineage (NCBI taxonomy): Eukaryota > Metazoa > Chordata > Aves > Psittaciformes > Psittacidae > Coracopsis > Coracopsis vasa. The sequence goes on from JANHGB010008133.1 coordinate 88,032, forward strand.
ATCTTTCATTTTCAACATACAGGAAGCTGATTCTTTTTTTAGAGTTGCTGGGTCCACCCTTCTTTCTACCTGTACATGGTCCATTGGCAGTATAAAAATCAAATTAACTTGGAGCACACAACCCTCATCTTCATTTCCTTGTTTGGAGTAATGGATTTGGTCATCTAAAAAATATGTTCACTCATCTAAGATCTCTTCATCCAGATTGATGTCTGTGGTATCAATATCCTCCAGGTCCAAGTTATCCAAGTCATCTTCCAAGTCAAGGAGGGTCTAGGAAAACAAAAGTCTACATTAAACGGATGCTAATATGGTTACATGTTCTCCAGCTTGTACCATATATTTACACATTCTGCAAAACACCAAACTCGGGCTGTTGGGTGGAATAGAGATGTCAGAATAAGCTGTAGAGAGAAGCTACCTTCTTGATAAGAAAACACCTCAGAGATGCAACTTTCTACCATGCTCTGACCAACTGTTAGGAGCTTGTCTGTGTTACTATGTACAGCTTCTGCACAAAAGAAGACAGGATTATATACTGTATATCATCCCAAGCTGTCTGGGTCTATTAATATAGACAGTGACATTTTCCAGTAGCTTGGTATAATCAGATTATCAGTTGGAGTGTTTTATGTAAAATGAGTTTAGTGCTTGCTCATGAAAATAGATGTTGGTACCTTTTGGTCTTTTGATGGAAGTAGATCAGAACTCTGTAAAACTGTCTTCATCACATCTTGTTTAGGAGTTGGAGCTGGTTCTTCAGCCTTCCTCTAATTAAAGAGATTCCTTAAGTTCTTTTAACAAAAGCAAGACAACAGCAGCAGACCTGTAACCTCCCCTGCCCCTGTGGTTCTTTTTCAGAGATTCCCACAGTAATTCTTGAACCACTTCTTCATATCCCTTAAGCATTCTAGTCCTCACTCCAGTAGAGACTACTGCTTCCCCCCCTAATTTATTTAAAGCAGTTGATTATGGGGCTGATACAATGAAAACCACCTTCAGAAACCATCAGTTAAATTACAAACGCTGAAGTGCTGTTAGAAAGCAAAGTGATTTTCAAGGTCCTCAGCAGGAAAGAGACAAGGCTATTTGAAACTGTCACAGCAGTTCTAGCAAAGGCAGTCAATATTGGTACTGTGGTTGGGCTTTGCATTCCATGCCCTCTAATGGTTTAACATTTACCCTTCTCTCTTCACTGCTGCACAAGTTTGATCTTAATATAAGTGATCCACAATGGTAGTATTCAATTAGCTGTATTTAGATTAATTAACTCCCACAAAGCTTCCCATATTCAGCCTCAGCTGTAAGAGACACCTGCTGTTTCAAGGACTTCCATGCAATCATTAGTTGAATGCAAAGATGTTCTGACACCAGGGGTCTTGTTTTCAGCTTCTAATGCAAACTAGCTCCAATCTGCTTTAGACAACTTGTGCAATGCTATTTCTGTATGTTCTTTAACAAATGTGCACACAAGTTTGATTGTGCTGTAGTGATACTTGTGATACACAAACACACAGTCACTAAAGGTGAGTTAACTTATAACTACAGTCAGCTAAAGTAAGCTAACTTCTCTGAACTGTTGCTCAAGTTTTGTAGCGCATCTCCTATGAGGAAAAAAATGGAGACAGAATGGAGAATTGTGACTTCCTTTTTCTCCCTCTGTTTCCACTGCCCTTCTTTTAGAAGTTTATAGCCTTAAAGAGCTGTGCCAATACTGCTGTCTTTAACAGGCTCTCACATTCTGATTTTCATGTTCAAATGTAAAGTATATTTGAGATGACGTTCCCAGGCAGTTAGATATGGAATAGTCTTATTCCATAACCACGCACACTAGCAAATAATATTAAACATTTTTAATTCTGGTAATATGCAAGAGTTCCCAGGTTCCAACTACTGAGCTTTTAGAAAGCTAGCAGCAGGGAAAGCAGCATTTGAACGTGCAACTGAAACTGGTTTTCTGCAGGATAAATTCAGTGGTGAGATGCTGTGATTACACACACTAACAAAAGATGGCGCAAGTAATCACACAAAAGAAAAAACTGCAATCAAGAAGTCATTAGTAGTTAGAGAAGTAGATTAAGAGCCTGAAACAAAAGAACACAGAACTCAGCTGCAGTGCTTACAGTCAAGCCACTAACAGCTATGATTTGTTCATTAGTGGCAAAATATTCTCCAGGGCACATGTTACCATACAACAGCAAAGTTGTTCTTACTTTGAATTCATCACTTAGTAGTAACACTGACCTCAGATGCCATTACTCCAGAAGGCTGAAATCCTTTTGCTTCTTCAAGTAAGTTTCTTTCTTCATTTGGCTACAAGAAAACCAAAACCAAAACACAGGTTCATGGAATGTCTGAGTGGTTGCACTGACCTGCTTAAAACTGATTTCACACAGCACCAAGTGGTGTTCTAAAGACAAGAAGAATTCCCATTTCTTACTCACAGTGACAAGGGGATATTCCCTGGCTGGCCGCAGGTCAGCAAGACTTTGTTTAACATATTCCTCAGCGACAAAAGCTTCCTTCAGTCCAGGGAAAAGATTCTCGTACTCTGTAGGATCAGCAAGGGACTCTGCAGCTTTCTGATTGACTTTAGAGAGATTCTCCCGCCACAGTTTAACCACCCTGGAGATGCAAACAGTCTCTGTTACATACACCTAGCTTTGACAACACTATTCATGCTCTGCACGTGCTTTAAAGTTACCTTGAAACTTGGCTTGGCAAATATGTCCGTGCAAGAAAAGCAGCTTCTGGGAGACGCCCGGTTTTAATCAGGAGTTCCAAACAGGAGTCGAGCCTAGGAGGTTTTAAAAGGTGATTTTAAAGACTTCTTTTTTATGTAAGATTAGCTCTTTATCCCATTAAAGTGCTTTCAGTTCAGGTTTTTAATGTAACAGCCACCATAAAATAGCATCATCTTCTCTGTACCTGCTACAATCTTTCTCCATCAAGTTTTAAGTTAGCTGTAGCTAACAATTTAAAGAACCTGAGGAGGTTCTTTATACTTGCGGAAGCAGAACACAACTATCTTCATCTCTTGCTTGCTACTTACTTTCCCTGCAGGAAGTAGCTCATAAATGCCACATTATTCTTGCCATCCTTTTCAGCTCCTTCAGCTAACTTATTCACCATGTGAGCGTTTCCTGAAGCTGTCGCCAGGAGCAGCAGTCCTCCGTAGTCTTGTGCATGGTGGAGACACTCCTGGGCTAAGCCAAACTGGCATTTACTAATGGCAAGCTCAGCAAGTTGTTTCCATTTCTGTTCTGACTAATGGTACAAAAAGGGGAGAGGGAGGGCAAGAAAAAGAGAGACAAAAAATAACTGTCATATTTCTGAGCAGCATTTAAAAGATTTTTCAAAGCATCCACCATTAAAATGTGAAGGCGCTATATCCCATCATTAAACTTGCCTTCCCTTTCAGATATTATGTTTACTGCAGCTTCACAGGATGATATAGCAAGTTTTATCATTACACATTTATGACATTACATCAAATAAACAGTTTTTCATTAAGCATGGAGGGAGGAGGTAGGAATAACTTGGGCAATTTAAACAGTGACAACTTCCAGGTTCAGCTTCAGAATGTAAGAAAGGCATTTGTGTCTGTAACTAAGTTAACATGCTTTATCACTTAACTTTATTGTTTTACAACACAAACTGAGAGACCAACTCTCTGAATAAGAGCTATGGGACAAATCTCTGCCTGTCAGCCTTCCCAGTGCTTCAGTCTAAGTCTGCCAAGGCGGGAACAAAGGCCTAGAGGCTTTCAGTCCTGTCACCCCTCCTCTCACTGGGAAATACTGGAAATTAAGGCCTGGTTCACATTTTGTTTTCTCCAGAAGTTCCTGTAGTTTTCTGAGGAAACAACATTTCTTCTGCCTCCATCCCACAGCTCAGATCGCTCTGATTTACAGACAAAAGAGCTTCATTGAGGAAGTTGGAGGTATTTATACAGTGTTCAAGGAGCAGTACCGCATCCCCACATACATTTGTCTTTTATTAAGAGGCCTCTTCAGATTCATAATACTCAGAACTAGCATGAATCACCAAATCCAGTATGTTTACCTCTGCTTCCACTGCAAGCTGATAGGCTATTTTTAATTCTCCAAGTTGAAGAGCAAGTTCAAAGCGATGCTCTGGATCTGTGGATACTGCAAGAGCTTGTTGCTTGAAGCCCTAAACCCAAAAATCAGACAGTAAGGCTGTCATCCATCAGGTCAAACAGATGTTCTAGCAAAACCCTCTAACAGAAGGTTACAGTATTCTCAAATGCGTATCATTAACCAAAGTTTATGCTTACAGCTAACTTAACTGGGATGTGCTTAACAAACTCAGTTAGAAATGTGAATAAACCTATTTATTAAGTTTTTGATAACCAAGAAGTAGTTTTCTTGCCTGTTTTTCAAGAAAATGTGCAACTCTGGTTCTCTGTTCTTTTGGAATGGTGGGAAGGACTTTGTCAGCCATACCGAAATCTCTTCTCATCACAGCTGTTTGATACTCAAGCACTGAGACCAGCAAAGAGTAGCTAACAATGTTTAGCTCTTTATCACCCAAATAAAGTCGGTTGTCCTTAGGGATATATCCCAAAAGATACATTGTTCTGAAACAAAATAAAGAATATTTATCTCGAATAGATCCACTACCAAACAGTCTTTAGAAAAAAATCCAGTAGCTCTTTGACAGCAAGAATACTCACATGAAAAGGTTCACTTTTACTATACATATACTTCCACCTAGCACCGCTGCTTCCCTCCACAATCCCATTACCGCCACACATTAGCATGATATATAAGAAAGAGTATTAATGCACAACACAGGAGACAAGGTTCACCTTCTCCTAACTTCATTGAGAGAACCTTTAACAATTGCTTACAACCCAAAGCAGCAACTCACCTGTCTAAATGGGCAATGGTGACAATTTCTCCTCCAACATAGTAGTTGAGTCTGTTCACAGAACTGGTGTAAATAAAGCAGTCCCCTACCCACAAGCCTGTTTTCACAATCTCCTGGATCTCACCGAGAACCTGCAAATTGAGTTTGATTTAATTAGATATATAAAAAGGGACTTTTAGACAGCAGTAAGACTATTGCATTTTCAAATTGATTTTAATATTCTATACTTAATAGCTGCAAAAATAAGTTTAGATACAGATTGGAAGTATAGAAGTGCTTTTAGTTTTACAAAAATGCTGTAAACGTAAGAGATCTCTACCTTAATTCATAACTAAGCCAATTATAAATCTAGGAAACAAGGACCAAGCTAAACATTAAGCAACATGATCAAAGACAGTTTTCCTTCTGAAATGTTTTGCTGACATTTCACAGCATGATTTTGGTTTTCCCACTTCTCAAATTTCAGTAACATTTCAAAATGTGAAAATTGCAGAGAAAGTTTAAGCTATGGAAACACAGTACCCAAACGTGTTGTAAAGATAACCTTTGTAACTCTGTGAGTATAGTAAACAGATGTCCAAAGAGAAATGCAGGCACAAAGGTCTGTCATACTGGGATTCAAACAGGGATGCTGTCACCAAGGAACCAAAGTCAAATGATTAACAGTGTTCCCTCAGGCGCATGTGTACCATGTGGTACTCGGTGTTCTGGAAACTAAAATTTATTAGGACTACAGGAAGGACTAGATTTGCTTCCATGACAGAATCACAGATCAGTTTGGGTTGGAAATGACCTGAAGATCACCTACTTCCAACCCCCTGCCCTGGGCAGGGACACCTTCCACTAAACCGAATTTTTCCAAGTCCTGTCCAACCTGAACACTACTACAGATGGAGCATTTACCACTTCTCTGGGCAGCCTCTGCCAGTGCCTCACCATCCTCACAATGAAGAACTTCTTTTCATCTAACCTGAACTTCCTCTGTTTAAGTTTAAATCCATTACCCCTTGCCCTATTACTATAGTCCCTGATGAAGAGTCTTTCTCTAGCATCCTTGTAGGCCCCCTTCAGATACTTGAAGGCTGCTCTAATTCTATTCCTTTTTTTTTTTAAACAGGAGGTACCTCAAAAGCATCTTCAATTCCATCTTCAGTGACACCTTCGTGTGTTTCTTGGGCTGCTGCAACTTTTTCTGATAGATATTTCAGAATGAAGAACGACTCTTCTGTAGCAATGCAGACGAGCTCACCCGAGTCAGACCAGAAAATCTGCATCGTCAGAATCAACAACAGCACTGGTTTAGAGACTCCAGGTTAAGAAAGGAGGACGTATGAATTAAACTATATTGCCTCTAACAAAAGCTTTACAACCCAAAAAGCCAACACATACAGGGATTATTTTCCCTTTCTGCTACATGACCAAGAAACTGAAGTTATTACTTCATCATTAGCAGCTTGGCTTCATTCAAGAAAAATCAGCAGTCTAGTAAAACCCAAAGCAATCAGTAAACAGAGAGGTGAATATCTTCAGACACATCTAGAAACTCACGTGTTTGGGCTGAATTTCAATCCTGCGAATCAATTCTGTGTTTTCCCAATCATAGAATGCCAAACCATTAACAGATCTGACCCCCAACAGGAAGCCACCGTAGATGCCTGCAAGAAAATAAAGATGGAAGAAATCCACACTGTACAAAAAACACACCAACATGTCTATATTGAAAGGTAAATTCTTACCTTCTGCTCCAAAATCAGGTTTGAATGACTTCTTCTCTTTGAAATTTTTAAATATCTTTACAACACTGTTGCTCTCCCTGATTGCGTATCTAAAGAGAGATTACATTGTAATAGGAACAACCAAACCCACACAACCCCAGGCACCATTCAGCTTCCAAAGCAACAAATTACTACAATCATAAGCTGCTACAAACCAGCTGCATTTAATTTATCTTCAATAATTATCAGAGTGCTGGAAATAAGATATTTTAAAGTAGGAAAGTTACTGAGAGTTCATTATCCACACAGGTTTTAGTCCTCAGGCCAGTATGGTTTGTACAACCTGAATACTACCAGCAGCAAGTTAAGGTAATACAAAGATGAGCATCTGCGACACTTACTCTGAAGAATCATGTGCCCACACAAACTCCTGTGCAGAACCAAAGCTCTTGTTTCTCAAAGCCATAGCTGTGTAGATGATGTATTCACCGTCACCGCACACTACGACAAACCTAGAGCACGAGACAGATGCATTTGTCAGATACCTGTGTTCAGTTCAATAGGCATTATCAAGTAGATAAATGATTTGAAAAGTCAAAGTCCCCTAGCCCAATATAATCACTGCTCATGCAGACACAATAAAAGAGCTCTGTATATTGCAAAAATGTCACAGAACTGGATTTTGCTCTGCAGCTACTTCCTATTCCCTCTTCTTTCTTGTTTCCACTGAGCAGTTCTTGTACTTGGATCCCTTTACCTTTTCATTTATCTGTTAATGAAAGACGATTCAAGAGAAATGAGAAAGGGATGTGGTTTGCTGCTATTACCTCATACATTTTGTTTGCATGCTTCTTCCTCTACCTACAGTGTCCAACTTGTCTGTTCAAGTGGTGAGCTCTTATAGGTGAAGCCCATTACCCTGATGTTACAGTGCCTGGGACTGACACACCTCTCTTTCACTAGCCACCAGCACGCATGCAACTAATATCTTTTATTCAAAAAGGTTTCCAATATGAAAGAACAAAAAGAAAAGGAATAATAAATGTCAAAAATATTTTGTTCTTAAATCTATTACCGTCCATTGGGGTTGTGCTGAATTGTCTGAGGATAGATTTCACAGCTCCCCATGTCCTTTACAGCCAGGGGCAATCTTTCTCCATCTTTGATTTCAGCATCGCCCATAGCTTTCAAGTTGGCCTGTTGGACTTCTGAATGTTTAGCCCAAATAATTTTTCCATTTGCGTCCATGGACATGGCAGGCTCTTCACGACCAAGCTAGGAAATGTAGTATAACAACTGAGCAGATGCAGAAAATACACTGAGTTTCTTTTCAGCTGAACACACGTATACACAGAACGGTTTGGGTCGACAGGGACCTTAAGATCACCTAGTTCCAAGCCCCCTGCAAGGACTCCTCACCCTAGACCATGTCACCCAGTCTAGTGAAATAACCTGCCTCTGAAAATGCAAAGTAAAATGCCACATTTTCAGTGTTTTACATATCACCAAAACAGAAATCCCTTGCTCTATACACAGGACAGTGATGAATCACCATTTCTCATTTCAGATCATTAACTGTACCTTAACAATAATGCTGCCTTCGTCATACCCCAATGCCACATTATTGGATCCTCTTAAACTGGCCACACACCACACTCTCTCCATGCCGTAGTTGAGGGTACTTTCCAGGCGGTAAGTGCTCGAATGCCAAATGCGCACAGTTCCTAGAGGAAAAGGAAACACGTGCCTTTTATCACCCAGTGGAAGGGCAGGAGGTGTGCAGCCACACCACAAGGAGAGTTCTCCCTTAAGTCCCTCCCCTATCCATTATGTATCAGAAAACACAAAATTACCATCTTCTGAGCCTGTGATAATGATAGGCAATTCAGGATGGAAGCTGACACATGAGACATTCTGAGCATGTCCTTCTAGTGTCTGCACACAGGTTTTATTCTGGAAAAACAAGAATAGGAAGCACAGGTAAAGATGATAAACATGTTGCTACATTTTTACCTTCCATTTCTGAAGGAGAAGTAAAGATCTCCCCCAAATCCAAAGTTTACCTGAAAACATATTTCTCTAGATCTCTTCCAATAACATTTATTTCCAAGAATCTCACACAATAGCATGAATATATTAAAAACTATGATTGTATTGAGTTAATTTCTCCTCCCTGCAAACTGTCAAGTAGAAGTACATGCATGTCCCTGCATGCACACGTGTGCCTATGGAAATGTGCATAGGACGAAAAAGGAGAGGGAAGGGCACAGAGAAAAAGGAGGAAAAAAGAGGATGGAAAGAGTTGATACATTAACAAAATTTACATCTGAACGTAAAGGAGGAGCAACTTAACCCACCAAAAAGAGAAGTTCAAAAGGCAGGACTACTACATTAGAAGAAATATCCATAATGTTAATAATGGTAACCTTATTTCAAATTTAATTCTTCAAATTACCTTTGAAGTTATTTAAATGCACAGCAGCTTTTCTCAAGGGTTACTTCTTTTTTCTTTTTATTTACATACAAGTCATTAAATATTTCATCCCCACTTCCTTCTTTCCAAGGAAAAATGAGGCAAAATCTGTTTGTGCATTCAAGTCCTTTCCCTCTTTTTCTGTTTCTTCACTAATGGTTTTGCTTTGGCAGTCTGCATACAAGTTTATGAAGGGTTGAAGATATACCTGGTAGTCCCAGATCTTAACCAACCGGTCATCTGCACCTGAAATGAGGTACGGTTTGTCTCCTCCACTGTAATAGTCAATGCAGTTCACTCCTTTCTCATGGCCTTCCAAGGTAAAGTTGGGTGAAGAAGAGCCAAGCTGCCATACCTGCCCAGAAAAAAGTGCATGTAGTTTTCAAATCTTTTGCATCCAGGCCACCCTTGCCAAACACAGCAAGTATTCAGATGTACTTTACAATTCCAAAGACACAGTTGTTTTCCTAAGTGAGGAACCCGAACAACTGCTTATGAAAGTACCAATCCTTCTCCCACCATGGACAAAAAAAAGACATGGGATCTGAGGTGTGAGCACAGTATGTGCTCACATCTCAAAACAACATAAAATCATATCAGACACTGCTTGTTAGAAGTAGTATCTATTCATGAAATTGACTAATAGACATAGAAAAAGCAATCAACAACTTGTGCATACACAGGTTGCCCCCAGCTGTGTCCTGAATTGTATTCTTTCCAGTTACATTAAATCAATGACATATCTCATGCTAAATGAGGACTCAATTGATCAAGTCCAGTTGTAGATACACTGCTATTTCCCCACAATTAGCACATCAAATCAACATTTATAGACACCTCATCTCAGCATCTGAGAATATATGAAATGATACCTGGCCAACATACTGGGAATTCCTAGGGAAAGTGAGGAAGTCTCTCTGCTCAGACATCTCTAAACCTATAGTTCCAGACACTTAAATACAGTTTCACAGCAAGTGAGATTCATCAGGGTCTACCACGAGAAGGCTAAATACACCTTTGTAAACAATTCAATACACAGACCAAAGCATGAAAATAATGGGAGAAACACCTTTTCCGTGGCAGTTAAGATGCTTTACTGAATTACTTAGTAGGTGCACAAAACCCGACCAACATTCAGGTCTTTGTTCAAGAAAAATTCTATTATTGCACCTTCTTTTAAGAATTCTGACCCATTGTCCATACATTATTATTGGTTTGTGTGCTCTGATGTTTTCTTACTAATGAAAAAGAAAACCCCAAAACCAAAAACCAAGTTACAGTTTCTCTACCTTGATTGTCCTGTCCAAAGAAGCACTGGCAAACTGATTATTGTCTTTTGGGTTTATGACAATCTGCATGACATAATGGGTGTGTCCTTCAAACACTTGAGAACAAGACCATTTTTTATCCCAGTCCCAGAGCTTAATGAGCATGTCATCTGAAAAAGAGATAAAAACCAACAGCCAAGCTTCGGTTAGTTTAATATATTCCAATACTTATCTTTTTCAGCTACTGAATCCTTAATACGTTAAAAGGCTCACTCATCCCTGCCTCCTTGAAAGGAGTTGTTACTAATACCCAATGTATTTTTCACCTGTAAGATTACCAATTCCTCCTTGCAGAAGGACCACAGGGAGTACAAGTTTCTCAAATAAATTGTCCAGTAAAATAGTGATAAAACAATAAGCAATACATTTGTCTTAAAAAGGGGAGATTAAGAAATGATACTTAGTTATTGAATTATTAATATTAAAATACTGGGCAGATATTCAGGAATTCAACCTGTGCTTTGTTGTGCAGCACCTACTCTGATGAGCACTAAGGAATAGGAAGCAGAGACAAACAAGCTTCCTAGTACCTTTATTTGAAGTGTAAATATATTAGCTTCAACAGTGAAACACAGAAATTTATGGTGCTTCTGAGTCACAAGGTTCTCTGCATTCTTACAGAGCTCTTACTGCATTAGTAATGTTTCCAGAAATGAAAAGGCCTGAGTAACACGATGCAGATGTTCTAGGGCAAGTTTTATTGGGATACTGTGATCTTCCAATCATGCATCGTATTGATCACCTCAAATAAGATAGCCCAGTAGTTCTTGGGGAAGAAAGATGCAAGTTATCTGCTGCTGCAAGTCAGATTGCCAGCTGAAAATACAATCCAAACCTTTATGTAATTTCTTTTATAAGCAGAACTTCAGTGCAGCAAACTCTCAAATAATTAGCACAGACATTAAGCAACAGGGTTTTTCGGTCTTCCCTAACAAGAACATAAGCTATTGCATTTTAAGTTATAAGTACAGATGATATCCCATTAAAAAAACATGAATGTATCTGGCAAACAAATAATATGAAGTGACAACTGTCACATTTGCTATTTGCTCAAGGATTCCTGTTTCAGCAGAAAGAGTCAAAAACATGCAACCCCTCACCAGACAGGTAACAAAAGCCTAAAAATAGCTGGTTAATAGATATACAAATATACCAAAGAACTCTTACCACTGCTTGTCAATATGAATGGCTGCGTGGGATGCACTGCAATACAACGAATGTAATCTGAATGGGCCTCAAACATGTGAACTCTTTCCAAGGTGTTATAATTAAAAACCCTGATTTGCATGTCATCCTGTGAAGGGGAAGAAAACGCATCTTTAAATAGGAGTCTGTATAATACACCTTATGTTCAATGCAGGGTAGCTATAAAACAATATATTCTACCATTGAAGAGCCTCTAACAACAAAATGCTTAAGAAAATGTATATTGTGTATACTGCTAATGATACAAAGCATGCTTTGATTCAGAAGTCTATAAATTACCCAATCCTATTCCAGGACATTTATGAAATGGAAAAAACTTCAACTAAATTTTCAATTCTAAAATATTTTGATTTAAAATTAAGGAAAAGATCAAAAATGCTTTTAGAATTATTAATGCTTCACATGAAAACAAGTTCTCCAACATAAAATTTACAGTTTAATACTGTGGGGCCAGGAGGAAACAAGTTGTAGCTCCAAGTTATGTGGAAAGGTGATTTCAACTTTATTTTCTCAAGTTGAACTTTATTTGGGGGGTGAGGACTGGATATATTTCTATGTCTGATACAGTATTATTAAAAGCAGTATCCCCAAACCTTTAAAATAAGCATTAAATTGGAGAACAACCTGACAAGGAATAAAACATCAGGTAAAACTTCTGGTTTACTATGTTACCACGACTTACAAGGCCATTGGAGTAAATGCAACTTTGTGATAAACTCTACATTACTTGTTTTATCCAAAGCATTTACTTTTCCTTTTTCACACGCATGCCTGTTTAAGCAGCAACACCTACAGAAAACACTCGTCAGAACAGCAGAAAAGGCTAATTATGTTCTTTTGAGACCAGCCTATCAGTGTAACAAACATAGAACACACAGAAGAAGCAATGACTGATGTCACTGTTTCATAGTCACTGACTAAGACTCAGCCAGCCCTGTTGCTGAGAGCAGCTGTCTTGCCCTTTCCTTACCACTTCTTGTTACAGCAGTGCAGCCTCCCTTGGGAAAGCAAGGACAAATACAGCTGCACACTGAATCAGATCAAGAAACTGATCCAGGTGAAATTAACTGATTAAAAATAAAAATGGAGACTAAATTTCATCAGTTGCTAATCCAGCTCCCATGCAGATATTTGAACTCATGTGATGTCAAAGAGGTGGTGTTGTACTTCTTGCGAAGCAGTGCTAACTTATGCAAGCCTGAAGTAACTGCAGCACAGCAGCATAAAACAAAGAAATTACACCAATTTTTTTACTCTGTGTCTAAGGCAGAAGACTAGAAACAAATTGGAGATGAAAATTTTAGGCATTACCTCAATTTAGGCAAACCCCACTCCTTCCATCAAGAAAAATGTGTTACCAAGGTTAGAATAAAGCTATTCCACTCAAGGTAGACTCATGGAACAAAAGCAGAGGACTTTTTTAGGGGTAGAGTAAAACAAAAAAAAAATCTTTTTTATACTACCAAGAACAAAAGTAGAAAGAAACTTCTAAGTCATCTTACCCAGGAAAGTCAATACTTTCATCTTAGTTGAAGTAGCACTAGTATTAAGTCAAAATTGGGTGCTAAGTGTGTTCCAGTAACAGTTTGATCCAGATCTAACTTGCACTACACACAGAATTAGCGAACATGTTAGGCTGCCCTCCTTTCAAACAAAAAGTTTAAGTTTCTAAGCTTACTTTAAGAACAAAATTTTGGGAAAGCATAGCAAAATACTCCTTTCTTTTCTACAAATTCCTATCATATCACATTATTATGTGGTCTACAAAGGAACAGCATGAAAATAAACTGGACAAAGTACTACTCCATATGGAAATCACAAGACAGCAATAGCTTACAGCTCCTGTAACAACCCAGTTCTTCCTTGCCACAAATTTGGCAGCTCTCACTGGTAGGTCACACACTTCAAACGTCTTCACCAGAGTCTAAAAATAAAAAGAATAAGTTCATAGCACTGGAGAAAATATCAGATTTGATATGTTTTGGGGTTTTTACTATGTTTTATTATGTTACATTTGGCTACTCTCCAACACTACATGCACACTTTTCAAAAGGAACACACCTTTCCAAAGAAGGAGGTACCTGCCTCCTCTTTTCTTTTAACATCTTTTACCATCTTTATGCTCTCTATTCATTCTTAACCCAAACACATCTCCAAATAGTTCTGGAGCTGCTGCTCAATTTTAACTATACTTGATAGACAGGTAAAGGTCTAACAGTTACTACAACCTTCACAAATACAGACAGCAGGGACAAGCCAGAGACACCTAGTCTTTCAGAAGGAAAGGCATTCATTTGCAAGGAATCCACAAAGGAGATAAATCTTGACAAATAAATTTTTAGGAAAGAAAACATTATTATATTCACAGCTAAAGATATTCCTTTTCTACTACTACAATCACTTTTGCAGTAAGACATTGGAGACTACAGTCAATTAGCAACAGCGATTTAAGAATCTTCTTGTGCATCTAGTATTGAAAACTAGAATTGATACATCTGTCAGTTATGAATACCTCATAATATGGGAAAACCAAAATTATCACCTGTGTTTCATGGTTCCAAACACAGACACTGCCATTGTAAAGGCTAGCCAACATCCATGGTTCCGTGGGATGCAAGTCTACACTCTTCACCCGGTCAGACCGAGCTGTTAGCTTCCGTTTTATATCAAGTCGGAGAGGCTAGAGGGGGAAAGAATTGAGAATACCAGATTATCCCCCACAAAACTGGCAGAGAAATATGATGGAAGAAGGAAAGCTGAAGTTAAACCTGAAAATAAAAGGACTCAATCCTCCTTTTCAGGCAGGCAGATTCTTTTCTATCCATCTGCTTATTTGTTTTTTGTAGGGGTTTCTGGAACATCACATCCCCACCAATGGCAATGGGTCAATTTAATTAACTTTTCTGAAATTCAGAACTTTTTCATATTGTATGAAGCATCTTCATCACAGCCAAAACAGAAGAATGCACTGCACATCTTCGCTGTGCCCCTGACGTACCAAAGCACAGCAAAGAGAATTCGCTTCTAATACAACCGATAGCAAATCATTCTCCTACTTCATCTGAAAAACAGGTGGAAAAGCCACTTATCACAAGCTAACACAACAACATCTGCCCATCATAAATTTATTTCTATAATTCTAATATTAAGTTTCAGAATGCAACACTACATTGTAAACACTGCAGAATGGAAAGTTTTAAGTCTTTCCCTTATAGAGAAGGCTTACACCTTCATCACTGGCAATGTAAAGCTGGAGTATTTTAAAGACATGAAGTACAGCAAAGTGAGTTTCTAAAATATTTGAGGCATTACAGATTCATTTAGACACTCAAAGACTGGTGAGCTCACTTAATGCTGCTGGCATTTTAGCTCAGAGAACTTAATGGGTAGTATCTGACCAGAGTGCCGTGCATTTTCAGTCGTGGAATAAACTTAGTAAAACCTGCAGTTATGTACGTTAGACATCACAAGGAGAAAAAGATACCTAATTGTCATGTAGCATCTGTAACTTATGAACATGACATCTGAAATCTGAACTGTTGACAAGGGCCTGTAGTGACAGGACACAGTGAATGGCTTTAAACTGACAGAGGCGAGATTGAGATCAGACAGTAGGAAGAAACTCTCCCCTGTGAGGGTGCTAAGGTGCTGGCACAGGGTGCCCAGAGAAGCTGTGGCTGCCCCATCCCTGGCACTGTTCCAAGGCCACGTTGGACACAGTGGCTTGGAGCAACCTGCTCTAGTGGAAGGTGTCCCTGCCTGTGGCAGGGGTTGGAGCTTTAAGGTCCCTTCCAACCAAAATCATTCTCGACAGTAGAGAATGAACTTGTGGTTTACTTCTCCTGTCATACATACTAGAAAAGTAGGCAAGGTAATTGCACATGATTCTGTACTTATCTTTGAAACTTACTACTAAGCACCAGACTACTGCTGACCTAAGAGGTTAGCTGCAACACGTACTCAAAGCACTTTTACACCCGTTAGGACCGCCTGATGAACACCACACTAGTAACATGGCCCAAGGGATTTGCTCTGCGAGTTCAACCACAGGGATGCTGGAGTACTTTCAAATGCTTTCTTCTTATTGAGTCGTATAACTTAAATCACAGAATAGCACCACAGGTTCTTCAGGCAGAGGAAGAGGGAAGCCTGTGTCAAAGGGCCTGCCCTGCCCAGAGCCAAGCCCAGCTCCCTTAGGCAGGGCCCCGACACCTCCAGGCCCGGCTCCCCACTGGCCCTGGCATCCTTCTGAATCCTCCTCACTCCCCATTCCCCTCACAGGCCTGGCTCCGTGGCTGCCTTCCACCTCTCCTCACGGTCCCGCACTCACCATGCCCCCGCGTTCGCGCCGCCGGCCGAAGTGTCGCTGCGGACCGGGAACGCTCCAACCCGACGACGTGGAGCTTCCGGGCCCGCCGCTATCGCGAGAGCCACACCAGGAGCCCCAGGTCCTCGCGAGAGAAAAGTAGCCCCGCGGGATGCCGGGTTATGTAGTCCACAGGTGCCTCCTTGGCTGTGCTTACAGGGCATGCTGGGAGTTGTAGTTTTGGCG